>NW_004624812.1:7841982-7885604 GCF_000247695.1 Heterocephalus glaber | reverse complement strand
TGAGAAATGTAATTGTGTTTTATACCTACAATGTACCAATAAAAGAATTTCATACCAAAAACAAAGTGCAATACATCTTTAGAGATGCCCTGTGCCTCCCTCTGAGGCCTCTCCTTTGTCGGACTGGGTGGAGAGGGGTGACAGAGCATCCATCTGGGGAGATAGATGGGAGGAAAAGCCGTGGTTGCCCACTGAATCAATGCTCCCTTAAAGACTGCAACAAACAGGATTAAAGGTTGAAAGACATTTATTGAGGGGCAAATCTGACTGTATGTTTTATTAGTCAGCTCTAGTACTGGGTTTATAGAAATGCCTAGCCTAGACACTGCCAAAAGCAATAAATTGGGGCTTTCTTCATTGGCAGGCTGCCTGTACAGTGATGTGGGGGTAGGGGTGACCCCAGGCCAGAGGATGGAAGACAGTGTTGCCTTCATCCCATCTAGGGTGGTCTGGGGCTGGATGTGGGGGGACAAGAGGAAAGCAAATTGGCTAAAGTCCCGTCCAGTCTCCTCCTGTCATTCACAAAGGAGATCAAACATGTTCACTGCAAGGGGAGATGCCTCCAGGCTGTTACAGAATTAGGATGCTCCCCACCCCTCCTGCCAAAATCATTTGCCTAACCTTTTGCCTGACTGATTCAGAAGCTATTAAATGTACGGCTTCCACACAGCTGGCCATTAATTGAAGGCCAGAGCTTGATTAATGAGCATTATGCTAATGTTGGGTCAGGGGGCAGATTATGTGTAAAAGACCAAAACAGTAAGCCAAGTCAAAAGCAATAACATCACCTTCCATCTCCCCGCCTCCCAAAATAAGTTGGCAGCTGGAGGCAAGTGAAGAAAAGGCATACTGATGGGTTGGCACTCCGCTGGTCTCTCACCACATCTGTTGCGGCTGTCCTTGCCTTTCTCCAAGGGGCAGCAGTAGCCCCTTAAAGGGTGGGCTCTCATGGCTAGCTTGGGTGCTGCAGGCAGAGATGGGTTGTGGAAGTGACACTTTCCAGACAATAGTGCCTCTTTTAGACACCTTAAAGCATATGCAGTATTGCAAGTGATAAAACACCCCATTATGAATATGTTAACATAAAGAATCTGTGGCCAATCACTCAAATGAGCTTGGAAAATTAAATCTTCAACTAAGTACTCCTTGGAAATCCTGGCTGACTTGCCAGGTAGGAGCTGTCCATTTCTGACATGCTAGAGTCTTTCTCTGGTGCCTACTCCTGTCTTCTACTTTGAACTCAAACACCCTCTAGGTTCTTCCTTCTATGCTCTTCACATTGCACACTTTCTCCAGGATTAAGTTTTCTGAGATGTCTCCCCAGCTGTCAGTCCAGGCATAAGCTTTCTCTGAGCTCCAGGTCCTCATTTGACCAGCATCACTATGTGAGAGGGTTATTACATTCCTCATGCACTATGTCCCATGCCAATCTTCTTTTCTTTGCAGTACTGCTTACTCCCACAGGTTTACTTGACCCCCTGGTGTAGAAAGATAAGGTTCAATAGAGGCTTGTACCATCTCCTTTCTTACAGTGTCTGTGTCGCTTTCCGCTGCTGTTTTCTCTGCTGCTTACTGAGATCAGGATCTCATTGCTCTGTTTTATAGTGTTGCAGAGCCTTCTATCCCTGTGTCTAGTTAATGCCTCTATGCTGCCACTCCTAGGCAGGCCAGCATTCCACTGTGAGCCTGCTGGGCAGGGGTTCCCCACTGCCTGCTCCCACACATCACATCTCTCTGATGACTCTGCAGAGACTGTAGGGTGAGCTGACATTTTCCCCACTTCCTGTACTGCTCCCTTCTTCCCCTCCATGCCGGCCTAATTGCCTGACCCGGAGGAGGTAGTTTGTGTCCATCCATACTACCTGTCCTCATTCATTGTGCTGACTCAGTGTGAGTAGGAAGCCCCTCAGGTTTCTGTCTGGAAATGGTTTAATAGATGATTCAAATAGAGATTTATGTAAGAATATAGAAAGCAGACCTACAAGATCAGAAGTGACAAGAAGCCTGGAAAGAGACTAAATATGCTGGATGGCAAAATTAAAATAAAAAATGAAACTGGCAGACTGGGAACTCAACTCAACAATATTGAATTTAACAGTGATAACTAGGAAATGATATCCCTGAATCAAAATAAAACAATATTCAGAAAGATACAGGATAGAAAGTTTAGCCAAGGCACCAGTTAAAAAACATACACAGAAATATACAGGTAAGCATAATTTAAGACAATGCTATATATAGTTACCCTAAAAGCTGGCAGAATTTTAGGCAGTATTGACATAAACTACAAGAAATATGGTGAGACCCTTCATTTATACTATGTTAGGCATATTGTATTAGAATATGACGTCACACTGAGAATATCATACCTTATGAAGAAATAGATAAAAAGGCAAATTTAGGAAGATCAGTTGGGAAAATTTAAAAGGAAACAATATATGCAAATTATTGGAGAAATCATTTTCTTCAGTATTTTCTCTGAAATTGAAAGTGTGTGAACACCTCTCACCACTCTTGTTTGGCTCAGAGATCCTTTGACATTTTATTATTTGGGGTCTACATGTGCTGACTCCTCTTTAAGTCTTGCTCAGTAGTTTTTGTCTGAGCTCCTTGCATAGTCTTTGATGATCCCACCACATTTTTCTAGTGCACCTACTTGTGTTCTGACCAGTTATTTACACTTCTGTCCTCTGTCACCAGATTGTAAGCGTATCAGGGCAAGGACAGTGCAGTAGTCATCAACTCTGTGCTCCATACCTTAGGAGAGCTCCTGCAGTCTACCCCATAATTAGTAAATGTTGAACAAATTCTGAAACACAAAACTGTTTTAGCCGTGTTTTGAAAGTTCTAAGTGGAGTCTCATTTCAAAATTAGGAATACGTATTCCAGAAAAATTCAAGGGTCAATTATATTAGGGAAATTTTGGCTTAAGTAACATGAAGCTGGCCTTTCCACGATAGGATTTTTAGAGCCCTTGGTATTAATCTGTACTGTGGATCACCAAATGTAACTATTACATGCAGCATTTAGTCAAGTCATTTCACTGAAGAACAAGACTTTTGTGAAACACCATTTGACATTTCATAGAACATAGTTTGAAAAATGCTGAGCTAAGGCAGCCTTTAGAGAAATGGCACATAGTCTGTCTAAAAAGTGCCAGAAATTAAAATGGAAGAGGTAGAAACCTGGACATTAACTTGTAAGGTAGAGGAAGGAGATACTAGATACTGAGACACATAGTCTAGAATTTAAGAAAACAAGTGTTTAAGAATTTGTTAAAAATTTGTAGAAAAGCTAGTGATGAGGATAGCCAGAAAAGATACTAACACTCTAAATACAGAATCACTTAATTTCCTGATGAGTAGGTAAATAAGAGAAGCTGCAGAAGAAGCTCTCATGTCCCAGTGGAGGCTGTCTGAGTGTCTCAGCCCAGAGGTGGAAGTAAAGCCAGAAGCACACAGGTGAGGCAGTGAGGGCCCAGGACAAATTTGTGAGTTGGAAACAAGCCATCATGTGCATGCTAATTAGAAGGCATGAGGGTTTCCTCAGTGTGCAGGTGACCATCTTTTTGGGTGACTGGTTTGGAAAATCATTACCCAAAAGTTTTGATGCAGGCTTGTGTTTCTGTTCTGTCTTTTGCAAAGAATTAGGTGGTAAAGTAAAATACGTAATTATCAAATTTGCAAACAACGGCAATCCACATGGGTCCACATGTTGGAGGAGGAAGTCAGGATTAAAAGGATTTTAAATGTTGAGAATAATTGATTAAAATGCTTAAAAAATGAAAGTAAGTAGAGGCAAAATTTGAATATTTAAAAATTTTAAAGCTTTGCAGAGGTATGGGATGAGAAATATCTGATTTAATTGTACATAGAGGGAAGAAAATTCACAGGGGTATTGATAGCACAATAAAAGAAAAATAGAATTTGCTTTGCCACCAATAAATAAACTATTGATCACAAATTATCATTATCAAATTTAATATGAGCATAATGTTTGAGTGAAGGAGTGGATAATTTCACTGTCTGCCCTAAAGGCCCCCAAACATAGTGCATTTTCTTATCATTTGAGCATGGTCTGAGAGTCACATTGCCTTGAAGATTTTATTTAGTGGAATAAAATCTAGAAAAGTGGAGGAAAAATAAAAATGCTGTCTGAAGAAAAATGGTTGGAAGGACTGGAAATATTTAATTGGGAAAAGAAAAGACTCTGGGAAGACAGAGCTTCTTCCAAACACCTGAAGCACAAAAAGAAAAACTGGATGAGCTGCTCGGCTTCCAGTGACGTCCAGAGAAGAGCTGGTCACTCAAGCTTGGAGTCACCCGCTGTCCCGGGAGTCAGGAGCTGGCAGCCTTGGCCAGGCCTCTACCCGGCTACCCTGGGAGGCAGCCTGGTTAGTCAGGCCCAGCCTGAACATGAGCAGCACTGGTGTCTCCAGTAGGGGGAATGTGGTAGAGCAGACTAGCTACACAGGTGCGAGACAGAGGGAGTTTAAGTGGTGGGCGAGCTCTCAATGGCGGGGACCAGGGACTCTCAGAGAGCGAACAATTAAGGCAGAGCAGAAGCAGGGCTCCTAACACAGCGTAGGTCCCCTTTCTAAAAACACTGTCTTTGGAGACAGCACGGTAGGATCTGTCCTGGGAACTCGGAAAGAAGCTAGAGTTCGGGAGCCCAGCAATTGCCCTTGCGGGGGTCTGTGCCCCCTCCAGTACACACAAAGGGAAGGAGCCCCAGTAGCAGGACCTGGGAAGAAGCTGACTGGAGAAGTACCGTAGCTGGAAAAATGCAGTTCCGGGCATCCCCGCCTCCGAAGGACAGAGGCACGCGAGAAGGACGGTGTCCCTGCACCACCGGGGTCACATGCCCTCCCGACGCGCAGCTGAGTGCCCTGTGACAGAATAGCCCCTTGCTTCCTGCATTCACTGCCCATCCCGGCCTTCAGGTTTCTCTAACTCACTCCCTGACCGTGGGGGCCGCGCCGCTCTGTGGTTACTTGGCACGTGTGCGGGCGTCTTTCCCCAAACACACTCTGGGCGTGCAGCCCTAACGTGGCAGTGCTCCTTCCTCCTTTCCTCCTTGCCACCCTTTGTTCCTTCCTTTTTCTTCCCTCTGTCCCCCCTCTCCCTAACTTCTTTTGACCTCCTTTCATTTCCCATTGCCCTCAAAAACCCTGTGAAGGCTAGACAGGAGATTCCTGGACTGGGTTACACCTAAATATCTTCCAGGCTCCCTCAGTGCCACATGTTCAGTGTTTAAACATAAACAGATATTATTGCTAGTTTATGTTAGCTAGTTTTCTTGCATTAGGTTTTTTGAGTTCCTGGGTGTCTTATATCTGGATTTATTGATTTCTCAATTACACACTTTATCAGATAGTTCATATTTGGAAAAAATTTATAAAGGACAAGTAAACATAAGATTAAAAATAACTCATATATAATCTTGCATGCAAGTAATCCCCACTAATCAAATGTTTAAATATCCTTCTAGTCATTTTTCTGTATTCATAAGGAATAAATATGTACGTATAAACAATTACATGTATAATAAATTTTTTATATTTGTATCATTCAGTATAAATAGTTTTAAGATCATTTTAAAGTAAATTTTTGGTTATTTTTATGTATATGGACATTTTTCCTAAAACAAATCATCCATAGTGATTTTTAATATCTGTACTGTGCTACAACATTTGGCTATACTGTAATTTATTAAGTCCTCTATCACTGGCCATTTGGTTGCTGAAAATTTGTTGCTCTCATTAATAGTTGTGTTTTATTGATTATTATTATAACCCAAATTCTTCATGATCTCATTTCTAAAAGGTATAATAGGCAATGTGAAATAGGAACATTTTTATAAATTTTTAATTGCTAAAATATACAAGGATCTTTATAACAATAGACATATTTTTTAAAAACTATTGCAATTTTTAACTCTCATGTGAATTTTGTTCTATTACTGAATCTGGCTGTCTGCACCACACCTCAAGGCCTTTCTGTCTTGATCTTGAGTGATGTACAATGCAGTCAACATGTTCCCTTTTCCTTCCTGCTTGCCTTAGCAAACTCTCTTCCTCTACGCACAATTGCACTGGGTGTACCTGGCAGTGTAGTTTCTGCTTCCTTGTTCGGTTCCTTGAACTGAAACACCATTTTCAAAACTGTAAAGAGTCTGCTTGTGAAGAATGATGAGTATCCCACACTGTGGTCCTGAGAGCTCAGAGGCACTTTTCAAATGTATTTCAATCCCATGCAGTTCCAAAAATGTTTATTCAGTGACTTCTGTATGGCTAGCACCATTTGCTGTGGGAACAGGCATGAGTCTTTCCTAAGAAGACTGACAGCTTGACTAGGCAGAAAACTAGGTGAGAGGCTATAAAAAATTTAATGAATTTTGTGGACGCTAAAGCCACAGTAACACCCCAAATAGGGTTGGAGAAGTGTGACTACAAGGAGGAGATGGAGCTCAGAAGTCCCTGAGGAGGCCTGGGGTGCAGTCCTTTCACCAGGCCACACTATGTTGCTTTGGGGCATGATCCCAGCCCCTGGATGCTGTCCTGTGGATACAAGGTTTTTGAGTTCAGTTCTCCAGTAGCCCTAGAGTTATTTTCTCCTTGGAAGTTGAGAATGATGTCTAAGTAATAGTGACTCAGACCAGAGGACAGGCTCCCCGTGAGCCTTTCACTTGTGAACCAATGATCACCACACACTGTCTGTGAGGCACAGTGAGGAAGCAATGGTGAGTCAGGTTGTCCTATCCATGGGCAGCTTACAGAGCAGTGCGGGGGAGATTTGCTCATGTGACAAGCACACAGACTTATGTATATGACGAGTGGGCAAGCTGATTGTCAATTGTTGTAAGACAGGTATATCTAGCATATCATGAGAGCTCAGAGGAGGACTCTCTAGAGGATGCAGTCCTGACATGGGTCATGAAGAGTGGGTGAAATAGTAAGATGGAAAAGGGGCATCATTGGTTTCCAGGAATGTTTAGACAGAGCAAAGCATGCCAAATGGTATTTGGAAATGCTTCCCCCAAACACTTGATTTTTCTACTAACTGGTCAGATTATGATTACTATGTCACTTCATAGATGAGAAAATTGAGTCTTACACGTGAAGGGAGTTGCTTCAATGATGTTCCAGTGGATGACTCGGGTTGCATATGATATGTGGGCTGCATGAAAGTAGAGAGTAAAAGCAAAAGCTTAGAAAGGGGGTTGGGGGCTAAGCAATGATGTCTGAGGTGCTGGGAGATTTTGTGGAGAATTAATTGAATACCAGTGGACTAGGTAACAAGTCATTGGAAAATTATATCAGGAGTGTGCTTGTGGAAGACCATGAAGGTGTGGGTATGAACTGTAGGAAGTTTAGGTCAACAGCAGCAGGATATGGAAAGAAACTATAATGCTAGTCGGGGTCAAAGGCAGAAAGATTCCCAGGAGGCAGGAACTCACCCATTCACAGAATGTTCTAAAAACACCCCCAACCCCAGTGTCTCAACAGCATTGTAGGAGGTGTAACTGACACACACAGGATGCACAGTCTAAACTGCGAAGTTGGGGAAGTGTTGGCATATGTGTATGCAGCCATTACAGTCCATGTAACAAACATATCCAGTACAGTACCTGCAGATGCTTCCTGATGCTCCTTCAATCCCTGCCTGCAGCCTCCCTACTCTCCTATCTCCAGGCAGCCACTATGCACTGAAGTGGATTTTCTAGAGTTTATATACATAGTCTCATACAGCATGTGTTCTTTGTCTGGCTTTTTTCACTGAGTGTAATTACTCTGTGATTCGCTGATGCTATTGTGTTTACTCCTTTTTATTGCATTGTATGGATGTACCTCAATTCTCTTTTCTGTTCATCTATTGATGCATTGTGAGTTGCTTACAGGTTTTGGCTATTACAAACAAAGTTAGCATGAACATCTGTGTACAAGTATTTTTATAGACTTATGCTTTCATTTCTCTTGGATAAATAGCTAGAAGAAGAAAAGCTCAATCATACAGTTGGCATGCATTTCAATTTTTAACTTAGGCACATCATTTTTAAATTACTAAAAATTAGTAATTTAAATAAGTGATTAAGTATATCATGATACACGCCTGGGATAGGAAACTATGAAGTGATTTAAAGGTGATGATTATGAATTTATACTTGAGGCAGAAAGATGACTACAACATAACAAAAAAGGTTATAGAATGTAATAAATACAGACCCCGAAATATTAATACATTTATAAAAGTTTATTCATTTATTTTTGATAAGATGTTTTGGTGTACTTTTAGTTGTTGTTCAATATTATGTTTTCATAACTTTTACAATCCATGCTCAAAAAACTAATTAAATTATTCTAATTTTGGAAAATGAAAAAGGGGTTTGGATTAAGAGTTCTACTGGTCACTGGGAGCAGAGGCAGTTTGTAGTGTGGGAATGAGTGGAATAGGCAATAAACTATAACCATTTGTACTGGATTCCTTTCCTTCAGTTTTTTTCTTTTGCTTTTTACTTATGGAATGTATCATTTTCCCTGAAAGAGAAGAACATTTTATTTTTTGGTAGACAGAGAGGGAAGAAAACAAGAATCTGTTAATAATAGCTTGATTATTTTCAACTCAAATCCCTAAGTAAAGTAACAACTGATGTATAACTTATGCAGATCTATGCAAGCAATTATTTAAATTGGACCGGGAAGGATGGGGCACTTGTGAGAATGGCAACATTTGTTGGCTTGCTTTTATGTCAGGATGACTCCTTGGTACAAGGCCACTGAAATGAGAAGTGAAGGACACAGAGCCGTGAGGGGCCCCGCTTTTCTTGGTAGGAGGATATTGGGAAGCTCAAGGTTAACCTAATATAATAACAAGTATGCATGAAGTGCTTTATTGTTTCCCAAACACATGCATATAGATCAGCTTGTTTAGTTCTGTGAAACCTCCATGAGAAGACAAAAGAGTGAATTTATTTTAATCCTCATTTGATAAATGAGAAGAAAAAGGTTCATGGAAGTTAAATAAATTAACAACAAATATTAGTCTAACTGCTCAAAGATTTACTAAGCTTTCCTCTGGATTTTCTCTTTTAATCCTCACAACAGCCTTGAGTGGGAAAGGGGAAGGAGAACAGATATGATATTCATTCTCCTTGCCCATTTCCCAGATGAAGAAATTGAGGTTAATTAAGATTAAATAACATAAACAAAGACACACAGAAGATGACTATTTGATGGAAGATCTAAACTCTAGGCTTGGCTTCTAAAGCCAATGTTCTTTAATTTACTTCACCATGGTGATGTGTCTGCAATCATAGTGCTGCTAGCAGACTGTATGTAAGTTTAGTCTTCAGGTGATATGCAATGCTCCTTACCTAAACCACCTGGACAGGCAGGTGTTTTCACTATTGTTTTAGTTAGTAAAGTAGAAAGCTGAAGGTGTTGGTGTGTGTGTGTGTGTGTGTGTGTGTGTGTGTGTATTGCATGGTGGATTGGGGATTCTTTTCAAACCCAGGGAATACAGAGTAAATCGTGTGGAGTTGTGATACTGTATTGTTTTATACACATTACGGCTCCTGTCCTTTGTGACCACATCCTATGTCGTGATGAAATGCGGCATGTGTGTGGTTAGAAAGTGCAGATTTGCCAACTGGCTCTGTGCTTTGCTTTGATTATTTATCGCCACTACTCTTATCCTGTTAAAAAGCTTTCCTCTTCTGTAGCATGTCTCAATAAAGCTAATGACTTGGCCTCTTCTTGCTTCTGGGATGTTCTTTTGGGAAACTTTTCCACTCTAACAAGTTTGAGGATGATAGTCATGGTGGCATTGTCTATTAAGAGCAAAGTGACTGGCTTAATGTTAAGTGTTTTGTAATACTTTTTGGATTTGTATTTAATCCTGGGTATTTTTTTTCTAACGACAAAAACTTTCTATGCTTAACATGATAATCCATTTAAGTTATTGCATAACAAATTACTACATTTGTTACAAGCTAAGCCAAAGCCCACGCTTTTTTCTTGGAAACAAGAGGGCAAACTAACGTCCTTGGAGTTTACCCAGGTTTTTCAATCACTTGAGACTTGGCTGCCCCAGATCTGGCTGGTCTGAATGTTTCTTCATGGAATATCCTGGACTTCTGCCCACCACCAAGAATGCCTTTAATTTTTTGTGTCACCCTTCTTTTGAAAATCTAAAAGGGCTTGTTCCAGAAGTTTTGAATTTGTTTAATTGTCTAGCTATGTTTATCTGATACAGAGAAGTCAAGTGAGGATTCACATATCTAGGACAAAATCTCAAGTTTTGAATCCAGTCCTTTGCTCTGACAAACTAAATATTTTGCTGTGTAGCAAGAGCATCATTCTGAAATAGGGGTTGAATGCAAAGTGGACGCCTCATCACTGTTTCTGTACTGGCACAAAGAGTTTTCTTAATGAATAGCCAAAGAGTTCTGGATTTTTAAAGGTGATAGGAAGAAAATAGCTTGTTTTGAAAGAAAGAGGATATTTTTAGTGAGAGTAGGTAAGAAAGACAACAGGTGTGGGGAGATGATCTGTGGTTCTATGGTAAGCGGAGAGAAAAGTGTTTTCCTTTCCCTTCGTAGTCTGCCTTGTGGTGTTTAAGAAGGTTGGGAAACACACCAAGGGTATGTTGCTTTTCTATTGTATTGTTAGCTTGTGGAGATGGACACACTTACCTGGAACCAGGGAACCAGCATGGCCAGGCATCAGGTGCATTTACGCTATCCTAATGCAAGGTGAGCTTTTACCTTAATGAACAACCCTAACTCTCCACTTTCATTTTCCTTTTCTCTCCTTCTCCCCTCCCCTCTCCTGTTTTCACTTTGGACTGGCAAGAACCAAAAGCAGTGGAAGTGTGAGAATTTTTCACACTGCGTTTCTACCTGTAGCAACACCATAGAAATGACAGTGGCCAGCACTGGCAGGGTGTCCCCCTCCAAGGACTGCCAAGTACTTTGCATCAATTCTCACCTAGCCTTGGGGAGGGGAAGAGGAGAGAGAAGGCAATTTCCTCTGGTGTAGCTGGACAGGGAGCAGAGTTTGCAGGCTCAGTCCAGCCACATGCTGAGTCAGGAAACGGCCCAGGTAGCACCCAATATCCCACTTTTGAGTTTAGATGCTGGGTTGCCATCTGCCAAGGAAGTGGCTAATGGGGTGCTAAATTGGAAGCAAAGGTTGCTCCCCTGGAGGGGAAGTCCAAGTTCTCTGTGGGTGTTGGTGAGGGGCCAGTGTGTACAAGTTAAAAGAAAGGAAGTGAAAATAACTAGTCTTTGACTTCAGGGAAGCTCCTCAAGTAGAAACAAATGGGATCTGTGACTTAATTAGGCTAAAATTAGATGATAAATTTGAACCCCTTTAACTGTTCCTCCTCCCGCAAAGCACAAAGCCTTTTCTCCAAAAGCCCAAGAGCCCTGGTTGTGTTTCTGTGGCCTTCAGTGAAGGTAAATGAATGGGCAAAGACATCAGATTTTAATTCCCTTGATGCCAGTTGCTGAAGAGTTGCTAATCTGCTGAAGGTGGGGTTGCTTTTCCTGACACTTACAAACTGTGAAGTCAGTGACCTCTGGATCTTGCAGAGCCACCTGTGCCCTCAGTTTCCCTTGATGAGCTGACGACAGGCTGGGGGGGTGGTGACAGAATCACACGCATGTTCTGTCCTTGGCTATCTGAAGAGACTTTTCCTTGGGTTGGAAAGCATATTTCCCCCTCCCTCCTATGCCCTATCCTACAGGTGTAGCTTTCGAAGGACAGGGACGAGGAGGAAAACTGCTGCTTTTCTTCCTGACTTGAAGCCCCAGCTCAGTATAATTCTAGCCTTTGTTTTGACAGTTTTTATCATGTTCTTCAGACACACTGAGCTCTCTTCTTCCCTATAGGGAAGGGGTGAAGAGTTCAGCTTTTGCTGGAGCCATACTGCCCTTCTTTCTTTCTGATCCCCTGAAAAAGGATTGCCGACGCTCACTGCGATGGCACTAAGTCTTGCAGCCTCACGCTTGTGACTGGGTCACCTCCGAGGCCTTCAATAAACAGCAGCAGGCTGGGCGCACAGCGTCGCCAACGCTCCCAGCGGGATTGGTATTTGTGACCTGATTTACACTTCTTTTTCCCTCCTGCCAATGTATTGTACGGTGAAATATTTGTTGAGAAGGGAAAGCAGGAGAAGATGGTAACATATTTCTCTGTTGTTGGCCTGTGTTTTTCAGAGAACATCTTCTCTAAGTAAAATCTAACATGAAAAATGTGTGCGGAGGCAGTGCTAGTGGCCCACAATATCCTTCACCCCCTTCCTTGAACAGATGATCCTGATATGAAGCTCTGATCATGCTCCCTGATTTCCCAGCCTTCTCCTGGCTGTGGACGGCCGTGTGGCCTAGTCTTGGCCAGTGGGATGTAAGTTAAAAAGCTCAGTTATGGCCAGGCAGGGTGGTGTATACCTCTAATCTCAGCACTCTGGAAGGCTGAGGCAGGAGGGTCACAAATTTGAGCCTAACCCAGGCAATTTAATGACTTAGTGAGACCTTATCTCAGGATACAGTATTTAAAAAGAGGCTGGAGATGAAGGTCCTGGGTTTAATTTCCAGTACCAAAAAAAACCCCTCAAAATGTTAAGTTTCATTCTTGCAGTGATGTTGGCAGTGATCTTGTGACCATCAGGAGAGAGAGAGAGAGAGAGAGAGAGAGAGAGAGAGAGAGAGAGAGAGAGAGAGAATCTACCAAAAGCAAATATTTGGAAAAGCTGCAGCTTGATATTAGGAGGCCCAATGTCTCAGTCTTGAGTCTGTCAGTCACACTCGCTACACTCAGGGATGTCCAGGCTCCTCCCCCAGCCACCCCAAGGCTCTGTGAGCCACCCTCACCTTCCAGGGGTCCAATCTGCTTTTCAAAAATGTCTTCATTCTGTAAAATTTTGCGGAGTCCCCATGAGTCCTGAGGATTGAGGAAATAAAGATAAAAAGAAGGGTTGGAGTTTACATTCTGGGATTATATAGCTATTTTACAGTATGTAACATTGAGAATTATTTGATGTTTAAAGTACTATTGTAGAAGAAGAAGTTTTATTCGTTTACCTTACTTTTTCCAGATAAGAAAACAGGCTTAGTCTGAAGTTCAGTAAATTCTCCGCAATAACACTCGTCACCACGGTTGAAACTAGCATTTGCAGTCAGCTCTGTCTAAGCTCAGAGTCCTTTGCTTTCAGTCAAGCTGAACTACTCATTGCTTCCTTCGGGGTCTCTCAGTCTGCTAGGAACAATAGGAAGCATATGAGTCCAGGGAATAGAGCTGGTAGTTCTGTGCATTAGCACAGCTCAGCTGTAGCTTTCCAGTAGAGAAGTGCAGTATTAATACCCAAGTCACTGGGCAGGGTAGTGGGTGTTCACAGCCTGACAGCTGGCATGGAGGTAGTCAGCCCGTGTGCCTGTGCCTGAGTAGGAGGTGGACCTGTCAGAGACGGAAGGATAAGGCGGCAGGCACACTCGCTATTTATGAAGGACGGTCATGTACAAGGAAAGTGGGCACTGAGTCACTGAGGAAGAGCAACCACAGTGGCACAGGAAGAGGACCTTAGAGCAGGCTCACAGGGACAGAGGCCCCAGCAGCCAGAGGAACAGATGTGGAGATGCTAAAGTCACATGGGGGAACTCAGCATGGTCAGCAGAAAGGGAGGAAGGCCCAGTGGGATTCAAAGCCTGTGCTTGGGGTTGTCTTTGGGGAAGGTTCATGCTTACCATGCTAAACCAGGACAGACCAGAGCAGCAGTCTGCCTTAGGGATACCAAGGGCCCCTTCACATGGCTCTAATGCAGCTCCCCAGTGCCAGAAGTTTTGCTGGTGGACTGGTTGACTTCTTGAGGTCCTTGTCACTTAGGTTGGGGAGGGTGACTCTTCTTCCTTCCTGCCTTTCTGCCCTGCTGCAGCTCCCCATAGCCCATCTGCTGGAAGGACTACTTTCTACTCACATGTGAGAATTCACCTCATGAGGAAGATTGTGTCCGAATTTTCTATCACAATAGCATCTCTTAAGAAGGAAATAGCGCTAATGGACATTGCTATTACTGTAATAGCAAGGCATAGCTTCCAAGCACTATTAAAGAAGCAGAGAGGGGCAAAGCTAGTAATCCATGCTTGTTTTGCAGGAGGGACATCTTCTCACGTATGGAGAATTTCTCCTGCACTAGGTGATGTGTCTGGCCCTGCCCAGAAAGACAACCTTCCTGTGTCATCTCATCTGCCTGACCCTTGGCCTTTTGTGCTACTTTTGTGAAGTCTTCTCATTTTTGTAGGCTTTTAAGCCCAGGAAGCCTCCTAGGTTATGTGGGGGAAGAGCTATCTTGCCTTGTCCCAGAGAAGTAAAGGTGGACCCTATGCATAGTGACTCGATGAGGTATCCAGTGACCCCGTCCTCCCTGAGGCCTAGAGAAGTTGTGACTTGCAGCTTTCCCCACAGGCCACCTGATCAGCCCAGCTCCCCACTGGAATGGTCCTTCCAGGGGGTGGGACTTTTCCATTCCTGTGGTGCTTGGCTGGCTTGGTCCGGTGTGGTCAGAAGCTTTCCAAGGTAAGGAAGGTGCCATAGGAATGTTGAGTCCCATATAAATACAGATGTTTCTCAATTTATAATGAGATTGCAGCCTAACAAACCTATGGTGGATTGAAATTATCATTATGTCAAAAATGCACTTGATTCACCTAACCTATGGAAGGAACACTGTAGATCAGCAACACAATTCAGGGCAGCATGCTTGCTTGCTTCCCTTCACCCTCCTGTGAGTGGACTCAGGTACAAGTCTGCTGCCATGGGATTGCCTACTGACTGTCCTGCTAGGAGAGATGCCTTTTCCTCCAGACAACTTCAGGTGGGGCTTGGCAGGTCAGTGTGTGGATTGCTTTGCCATAGGCCTCTGTTTTAATGCCCATTAGGTCCCCTGGCAGTTTGGGTCTGTGTTCTTCTCCTCCATCATAGCTACTTTAGTTCTCATTTCTGGATTGCCAGCCTGAGGCAGGGTTAGTGTGTATATGACTAATACCCTTTGCACCCTAGATGTTTGTCACCTCATTCCCTTCTGCCAGCCCCAGCTCTTCAGCCCCATGCTTCCTGTGACATTTATCTCCATCCAAGGGAGATGGAATCCTCCCTTGGGATTGTAGCATCTTCTGATTTTCCCTGTGAAGAATCTTGTTTGTGGGACATCAAGGAAACAGTTCACATCCCCCCAGTTCTGAACACACAACCCTAGACCCCAGAGGGCAGGTCTCCAGTTCCTGAATCTGAGGGGAGACAGAGCCAGCAGGAGAAGGTGCACTCCCCAGCTCAGGGAGTCAAGGCTGGCCCATCTGCTACAGAGGCTCACTGAGCCCAGCAAGTTCTGGGTGATTCTTCACAGCACATGCACTTCCCCTCCATTACCTCTTTCAAATTTCCAGTCACATTACCTTCTTCCAGACAATCTCTTAGAGCCCTTCGTCCTAGGAGGGAGGCCCACTTAGGAGTGATTAGGTGTCGGCATGAGGCACAGTCACTGCTCACACGTGCTTTGTCACCTACCACACCAGGAAATTAGGCACTGCCTCCCTGGGCTGCCTGTGAGAAGTGGCCCATGAGCTCTCCCAGCTAATGTGGTAGTGACATGCCTTCCCTTTCCCTGCTCTTCCAGCTCCTTGGTGTCATCTGTGGAGCTGCATGTCTCCCTGGGGAGCAAGGACCTCCCTCCCACCAACCTTTGGTCTCTCCATAAATCACACAGCTCTGGGACCAGCCCAATGTCAGTGCCACGGGGCAGGAAGTATGAAGAGCACAGGTCTTGGTGTTCTGGGCATTCAGCCGGTTGGGGAGTGGCCTTGTCCAGCAGCACCATTCCCCTCTGGCCTCAGGCAAGACTGACAATGCTTCCTCCCCCCAAAACAGATGTGCATGTCTCCTAAGGTCACATACATGTGGTTGTGACCAAGGTTGACTCGTCAGGTCTTGGATGTGACTTCTTGGTCTCCTTGAGACACACCGTGTGAAGGCAGAGGACTTGTTCTTACCTTGCTGCATCACTCAGGGTCCTGCCTGAGTGAGTGCCTGGCATAGTGACACCTCACCTCAAACAACAGCTGGGATGGTCCTGTCTTTGGTTTTGTGGGGATTCCAGGCCACATCACCCTTCCTTCCAGGTGGCCAGCAAGCTCTTTGCTACCAAAGCCACTTCCATTGGTGGCCTCTGCCTTGAAGAGACTGCTCTTCAGAATAGCAGTCATAGGACCTCTGCCTGAGGAGACTCTTGAGTGTTTTCAGGCCAACACCTTGTGGGGGACTCATGCACACTGACACCCCAGGGGCAAGCAGGAGAGGCTGAGGCTGTCTTGGTTAGGATAAGCAGAGGCCATGAAAGGCACCCTCTGGGCTGGGGACCCAGGTAGCCAGCTGTGTGGAAGGGAGTGACCCAGCTCTGACAGGCTGTGGAGGACGCCGGCCATCAGATGGGTGAGCTCCTCAAGCCATCATTATTCAATCCTCCCCTGTGTCCCAGACACTGGTAAATCATTTGACCTTCATAGCAGCACTTAAAGTAGGATGACTGTGAATCCCGTATTTCAGAGGAAGACAGGAGATGCTCACTTACTGGTTCAGCTGCACAGGGCTGTGTGAGTCTGACACCAGGGCTGCTCCCCGGTCCTCTCCTGCACAGCTGTAGGTAAGGTACATGCAGAGAGTGATGGGGAGAAGACAGAGTCCCTTCATCAGAGCCCAGGAGCACAGATTTCCCCTCCCTCTCCTCCTTTCCCTCCTCTGCTTCCTTCTTTCCTATTTGGCTGCCTTTCTATCATTCGTTTAAAGTTTCCTACATGTGTGCTTTCCACATTCCTGTCAAAACCATTGGTTTCCAGGTCAAAGATGCCTGGGCCTTCTCTCTGTTGTTCTCCTGGGCACTGGCACCTGTATGCCTGTGCCTTCTTTGCAGGTGAAGGAGACGCATGGGCCTCGGGATGGATCTCCACTGTGCCATCTGCCATCGTGATGCAGCCTGGTTGGAATAGGACGGCCCTGTGTGGCATCCTAGAGAGAGAATGATAGTGGAGTTGACCACATGCAGAATCAGAACTCAGTCCTGCTCTTTTTTAAGCACGTTTTTCAAAAAATGTATTTACCTTCTTTGGGGTTCCATTTCCTGGTGGCGAAATTAAGTTTTGAGGACAATACTTGGCACGTTATGAATGTTTAATAAGTTTTAACTCCCTTTCTCTTCCTCTAATTAGAGCCTAAGCTTCCTGGGGTCAATGCTCATTACATTTATCTTTGCATCTTCTGCACATCCAGGTGCACACCTGTATATATTGGATCCACCTAGCTTGTGGAACATGTGTATGGAAATGAATGAGTGAATAAATATGAGCAAATAAGAGCTTTATATGAAGGGACAATTTCCTCCCCTGGTTATTATCTCAAAGTTTTATTCATGGTGGCAAGTAATTATTGAGCAACTACCCTACTAAGTACTGAGGATACCAAGAGGAATGAATTACAGTCCCTGCCGTGAGGGGACTTACAGTTAAAGGAAAAAACATACATAAATAACTATCTGCGATGCAAATAAATGGAAGGGCATTGGCATCAGAGGAATTGGGGCCTAATTTTTGCTGTTTTGGTTACTACCAATGCGACCTTGGGATCTTACTTAATAATCAGATGATTCTGTTTTCTCCTCAGTGAAATAGAGATAGGGAATTTAATAGCCTTACCTTCCAAAAGTGTTGTAAATATTAAAGGAGAATTGCTTAACACAGCATCTGACCAACAGTAGATGCTCCGTTAACACTAACTGTATCATATCTAGTTGAACATGCTGTTGGGGCTTTGACTTGCAAGAGGACATACCTCATTGCAGGGAGTCCTACTGAGTGTGAGCTGGTTATGAAAGAGCACGAACAGACACCCCTGGCCCAGGGAATGCCATGCATCATTGCAGCACACACAGGCATAGACCTTGACAGGCATAGCTGAAAAGGAACAGAAGAGACAGAGAGTGAGACCCCGGGTCACAGAGGACTTTCAAAGCAGAGGCATAGGAATTCATTTTTATTTTAGGAAATAGCAAGCAAAAGATTTTAATGTGATCAGAGACTTATTTGGGGACACATTTCTATTCCTTTCCCAATTTTTATCGTGGTTTCCCATGTAAATCAGGCTAGGCTTCATGTTCTTGCTGCATCCTCCCAAGCCCCTCTTTGCACCATCTTCTGTTAGCCTTTTTACTCCTCCCACATGACCCTTCCGACAGTGGTCCAGGTGGCACTGTCCCTCCCCTATTCAGATCTCTGTTGAAATGCCAGTAGTCAGCAAGGCCACCCCCGGTCACCTTTCAAAACAGTACCGCCATGGGCCGGGAATTTAGCTCAGTGGCACCATGCCTGCCTTGCAAGTGCAAGGACTTGAGTTTGATACCCAGTACCAAAAAAGCAAAAACAAAAACAAAACAGCACTGCCTTGTTGGAGTCTGCACTGCACACCCCCACTGTACTTACCTGGAAGCCCTTATTGCCATCTGATGTGCGTGTGTGGCTTGAGTGCTTTGCCTCCTTTACTTGGACTCTCTGCTACTTACTGCAGAGCAGAAAGTTTCTATCAGAAATTTGTTACATGAATGAATCATGTAAATGATGATGTATAAATATGAGGCTTATGGCCCAATGGCAGTGAAAGATGAAGCAGCCCTGAGCCCAGGCACGTTGGGAGTGAAGTAGTGAGTTTGGTGGTTCTGAGAGGTCACATCTGTATCATGAGCTTCTAGTCAAAGCCACATGGCAAAGCCTGAGAATCCCAGATGATTGGGATTCTCCAGAACTTACAGTTCTCAGGGGACATGAAACTGACGGGCTGGGTGACTACAAGACAGCACACTAGAGAGATCTGGAGAATTTAGGTATTGGAGTACATGGCTAGATTAACATGATGAGCATTTCATCAGTTCATCATTCAGTCAGTCAGTTCACCAACTGGGAAATGAGGAAGTACTGTCTTTTTCCATGTGAGCCCACTGTGAAGATGCTGCTGCCATAGTTAAGGTGACAGTGGCACCATAGCAGGCTGGAGGAGAAGGGAGAGGACCTGGCTGTAGCTCTGTGGTGTGTAGTTGGTGAGGCAAGAGGAGGTAGAGGTTGTGGGTGGGATGGATAGTGAAGAAATGACTGAGAGGACAGGCTTCAGTTTAGTTTGGATTTTGGTTGTTCTGAGCGGTAGGGGAGGACTTGAGCATGCCTGTCCTCTTGCAGGAAGGGAGTCAGGTGAAACTGTGAGGGCTGCTCACTCCATGTGACAGGAAGAGAGGCCGCACAGGAGACTAGAAGGGTGGGGTGAAAGGCAGAGCATTCATCCTTAGGAAAGAAGTGGGAAATTCTTCTTCCAAATCACCAGAGGATGGTTTAAGGTGTGAATACACTTTGATTTGGAGGAGAGTTATGGGCCCTCCTCACATCTTCTCTGACTTCAGTGAATACAGAAACTTGGTAAGATGAGATTGAAGAAAAAATTTGAAGATGGTACTATGAAGACTGGGTAACAAGTTCAATGGCATCTTCAAGATCCCCACTGAGTTTCGTGACATGAAAGCTTTACCTAAGCATCTTGCACCACTTTTTAAAAAGCTGTGGTTTATCATCCACTTCCATCTGTCACACACCCCATCATGAACTTTCCGTATTTTATTTCTGTTAATTCTCACAACTCCCTATGGAAACAAGGATTATTATATGCAAAGTTAAATGACTAGACCAAGATGGTTACTAGGAAGGACTGAGTTTGAATCTAGATCATAAAATGTGTCATTACCTCACACTTATTAGATTAAATTCTACCACCTAAGTAAGTTATCAGACGTGGTATTTTCCTAACAGTGGCCTGGCCCAGGGTATGTGTATAAAAACAGTACAGTATAGTTACTAATACTAGGCTTTCCAGTGCTGCATTAGTTGACACTGCAAAGAATGTTACTAGTTTATCTCTTTCTCCTGTAGTGAACTGTTGAATAAAAATTTGAGTATTTAATCCAACTTTAGGAATACACCTGTGTATGGCCATTAGGCCTCTATCTTGATTGGGAGTAGCTAGCTCTCTAGTTTTTTGTTTTATTGTGTGTTTGTGTTCTGGCATCTAACCCAGGGCCTCATGTGTGCTACGTAAGAGCTCTGCTATTGAGCTACATCCCCATTATGTCTAGTTTGGATAGAACCATCTTCTAAGAAGTAGAAGTAGTTCTTAGATTTCCACACAGTGGTCCTGATTCCTCTTCAGGAGGCCATTGGAGACAAACACTCTGCCATGCCTGTCCAGTGAATGGTTTGCACATATTTACAAAAATATCTGAACCTGACCTGGATGAGACCATGAAGTTACAGAATTAATAAATGTCCTGTCCCCACCACACCTGTGACACTATAAATTTGTAACTACAAACAAAATCTGGACAGATTCCATGCCAGCCGCAACTTTAATTAAAGCTATTTAGAGAGGCTGAAGGCTAATTTAAAGGTGATTGCCAGATGGGTTTTCTCAAGTCTAAAAGTGCTAGTTTGACAATTAATGATAGTGCAGGCCTTAATTGGCTCGAGTTAAACAAGGAGAAGCAATAGAGGGAGAGCATAAGCTGTGGACCCTCTGTCCTCATGGCAACAAGTCAACGACAACCCTGAATCCTCCCTCATGTAGTCAGAGGAATAGAAAGGCAGGTCTCAGCCCTGTGCATACAGGTCTGGTCACTGTGCAGAGCAAGTGCACTCCATTTCCTGTATGTCAATGTGGAACAGAAACTTCTCACACCACAGCTTTTGTCAGATCAGGAAACTTGACATCTCAGAGCATAAACTGTAGAAGAAAATCACAAATAGAAGATGTGTTTTAAATAGACTGGAATCTTAGTTCTATGCCCCAGCTCTAGCCCTTTAAAGGTGTTCAACTATAATTCTTAATGTCTTAGTTATTTTTCTCATTGCTGAGACAAAATATCAAATACCCAAAGTTAAAGGAGGAAAGGTTTACTTGGCTCACAGTTCATAGAGTTTCAGTCCATACTTGACTGGCTCCAAGGAAGGGTGGCACAGCAAAGGATCATTGAAGAGGAGAAACAGCTTATGGAAGGCAGAAGGCAGCAAAACTAGTGAAGAAGCAAAACAGCAGCAGGAAGCAGCAGTGACCCTCTTTCTGTCCCTTATTATCTTATCTAGGTTACCCACCCTTAGGATAGGCAGCATGCACACCCAGGATAGGGTAGCCTTAGTCCTAGTGTCACACCATGAATCAATCCCAGCATCACACACCCAAGATCCAGCTACCTCTGAAAAGCCCCACCTATGAACTCATGAGGCTTTGGGTGGACATCTAGATACAAGTCATAACACTTACCAAGATGACTTTAGTGGTGGTGATACAGACGGGGAAACATGCTAAGTAAGTGTTTTTAAGATAGTTGTGAGAAAAGAGATTGCAGCTTGCCCCAAATTCTCTCTTGTCATTCCTTGGTTTTGTTTGTTTTCCTAGTTCTACAACTCCTCTCCTGTCTTTACCAACTCCTGAAGTCCTCAGAGATTACTTGTTGATAAAATCAGCAAGGTTGTACTGGGATTCCTACTGTATCTAAATCCCTTTGGTCCTTCTTCTAATATTACTGGGAAAGGAAAGCAATTAGCCTGGCCAACAGGAACGTGGATCCCGTCAGTGCAGCTAGAGACTCTAGATTGTAGACCTCACTCCCTAGACTGCATATTCCTTTAACCTTCTTGGATCCACTGAATTTGATCAAAATTTATTTTAAGTGACTGAAGAGGTACCTACTTAAATCCTTCTTGTCAGATGCCACCTTGCTTTTAGCATGGTAGATTGAGTCACTTCAAATATTTCTTAGAATCCTCAAGCTAAAAGTGACTACTGAAGTTCTGAAGTGCAGGAGAAAGGTTACTGGGCTGAAGGACATGGAGACTAATCCTCCAGGCCCAACTCTGCTACCAGCACAAGAGGAGGCCTCAGGCTTAGTACACTTGCAGAATTGCAGCCCTCCATCTGTTAAATACTGGTTGTTCTCTAACGGACCTAGAAGTTTCTTCCAACTCTCTATTTCTGTAGCGCTCACTCATGACCACAGATTTGCTCATGAATGACCTGAGTTGAGAATCCTAGGTCTCTGATTCCCAACTCAGGGCTCTTTGCTTTCTGCCAGAAACATTTGTATTAGGCCTCAGCACATGTTGTGAAAATTGGTTAACTCTATTAACAGTTACCATGGAACTGAGAAACAGGAAGCACTAAAAGGATGGGCTACAGCAGAGACCTCATTTTGTTTGGTCAATTAGAAAATGGACTGAAGCCTCCAAATCCATTCCATGTGGGCAGCTGCTATTAGGCTTAATTTGAAAAGTCATTGGCATTGACTTCAAATTTGTAGAACTCCTCTTAGTCAGTTAACTCAAGCTCTTAACCTTGTGTTAAGCACTTATTACCTTTGTTCAGCAGGGTAAACCTCATGACCCTTCCTTATAGGTAAATGAAATCAAGCAATTGGTGAGATATTTGCACAACTTAGTGTCTAGTCACTTTCTCTTACTCCACTCCATCTTGTTCTTCTCTAACTATACTGGACTGGAGCTTGTTTTCATACTTCTTAACTATGCTTTTACAAGCTGTTTGAGAAGAACTTATCTATTTTAGAATTTCATATCTGCATGCTTACCAAGTCATTTTTATTGCTAAGGCATTTACAGAGGCAATTTTTTGAATTGACTAACTTCCCTTCTGTAAATACATGTGCTATGTCACTCTGCAACCACTGATCCTGGATTTAGAAGTGTGTGCTAACATCTAATAACTTTTCACTACTTACTGAGCACCATCTTGCATAGCACTCAAATTATTGAGTACACAAAAAGAGATTGCAGTGGGAGGTGACAACTCTTACTAATTCCATTAATAAAGGGCAAAGTGGAAAAATTTATCAAAGTTGACCATGGTTAAGATAATCTGCTGATTAATATGCCATTCTAGATTTAGACTCCCTGGATTAGAATCCCCACTGTACTACCTGCTAGCCAAGCAAGTCTTATAACCTCTCATGTCTCTCTTTTGTTTATGAAAAGTGGGGATAATAATATCTCCCTCACTGCATTGTTGCAAGGATAATGTTTATGGTTAGAATTCAGGAGGTATTAGTTTTTTTCTTTTTCTTCCTCTTTTAATAATTTTTCTTTCCATCATCACCATTACCATCACTGCTACCATCACCACCAACAACACTACCACCATCACCAGCATCACCATCATCACCAGAAAACCATCCAGTTGAATAACTGAAGCACAAATAGGACATAAAAAACTTCTTAAATTGTGCATAAATAATCTCTGAGTCTCACAGACTTAAGTCTAAAAGTCTAGAAAATCATAGCAGACACAAACTTTGAAATTGGGTTTTAATTTCAGTAGAGAAAGGATTTGCTCACACCATGCTTTGATAGAAGTGCCAGAGGCAGAAGGGTAAGAGGGAAAGAGAGAGTCTGCTTCCCTAGTCTTCATAATAAATGGGAAAGGATGATGAAATAAGGTCTGTATTTCAGAGGTAACATCTAAGTACACTTGAAGGGGAACTTCCTGTAGCTGGAGCTCCTTCCTGGGAAGTTGAAGGAAGAGCAGGCATGAAGCCCCTAATTTTATTTGATCTACATCATTCCAAAAAAGTTTGCCTCCCTGTGATGTCCTGCGATAAAGTCAGTCTGGAAAGTTTCTGGCTTAGTGGCAGAGTGGCTGGAAGCAGAGAGCAGGTTCCTGCCTGCCAAGGAGGATCTCACCAGTTAGATGGTAGTGGCAGAGCAGATGACAGTGAGCTCAGTGATTTCCTTGGAGAGAAGGGACTAGAAGATTTGCACAGACGGAATCCTTCCCCATCATCTGTTTTGCAGCCCTGTCAGCATGGAGACTAAGCACTTAAAACATTCAGCCAAGCCAGATGCTCCCTTCTGTCCCCAAAGAGAGATGGCCAAAATGGGGCTTACAGTATAAAGCAGGAGTCTTTTGGATAGATATGATTCTCAGACAGATTCTGAGGAAGGGGGCTAACCTTCCACTGTTAGAAACTTATAGTATGAGAATAGATATTTAGACATAGAGCCTATAAGTGAGACAGCACTTATTAAACACCTATTGTGTCTTAGAGATGTTATCTCTTTTAATCTTCTGGTGATGAAAGGGCTTATTATTCTCATTTAATAGACAAGGAAACTAAATCCCAGAGAATTTGGGAGGGTCCCAAAGTCATACAGTTAGTCTTGAACACAGACCTTCAGATACCAAGTCTGATAACTTGTATAAGCTTTTTGAAAATGTTACTTTGGGGCCTAGGAATGGAAACAGTGACTTTTCCCTGTCCTCTGCATCTCGGTTCTCTTGTATTCAGAGAAGTATTTTCCATTTATACAATAGTTTTTGAGCATCTCCTGTTCCATAGAGTATGATAAGCACAGTCTATAGCAAAGAAGGAGAAAAACCTTTTCTTTTAAAGCAGGAAAATTTGTTGGAGAATAGGAATGGGGACTATAGAAATGGGGAATAGGAATAGCTCCTGAGAGACAGGAGGGGGCCCGAATGGGTTGTCCTTATCCTTAGAAATCCTAAGAAATATCCTTATCCTCATGAAGATTCTCCATTTATATTGATGTACCAGATGTAATAAACATGAAAAGTACATACATACATATATTTTATGACATATGGCAATAATACAAACATTAGCACTGGATGTGAGGTTCTACAGCTTAGGCATTCAGAGAAAGCTGGTGCAAGAAGACAACTTCATGACCTAGAGAACATTCTCCACTGATAGGAGCATGGACACAAAAGAGGGAGAGCAGTGGGCACTCCCTGCCCTGGGCGACCAGAACGAATACCAGCAAGGCAGAAGCAGAGTGACTGGAGAAAGTGTTAGGAAATGGGGTCCCTAAACTGATTCTGTCCAGATATCCAAGGTATGGGGATGGCAAGCAAATTGAAGTTTATTTTAGATGCAATAGTAAAACTCTGGGGTTTTTTAACCATGAAAATAAAATGATCTGATTTAAGTTTTAAGATAATGCTGGCCGCTAGCTGGAGAATAGACTAGGACAGAAGGAGTAAAAAGGGAAAAATAAGTGAGAAGATGATTACAAATAGGGGCAGTTGTATGACTCTGAATTCTGTGTGAGCTGCCATGCAGTTCCCAGGTAGCGTGGGCCTTGTGTGCTGGAGACTGTCTCAGTAACAGAATACCTGTTGCCAGGCCACTCATAAGGAAAAGAGGTTCACTTGGGTCCAGATTCTGGTGACCTGGGAAGGTATAAATGAAGACAAAAGGAAGCAAATAGCTGGTGTGTTCTTTCGGTTGGATATAAAATAGGAGGGAGAGAGAGAAAGTTAAGATGATTTCTAGTTTGGGGCACAAGTAACAAGGATGAAGGCTGTATGGACAGGCAGGCATGACATGGAATTCTGTGTGTGTGTGTGTGTGTGTGTATGTTAAAAGCTTGGATTCTAGTGAGAATTTACAGGTATGGATTTTGTGCTCATGAAATTGTCCTGGGATGTTGATATAGATTTGGGAATGACCAGAATATAAATTGTATTAAAATCATAGAATTATATGAGGTACTCCCTGAAGAATATAAAGGCAGGAGAGTTGAGGACTGAGAGTGGAATTCTGGGGAATCCTGCTTTTAGCAATTAGGGAGAGAAGAAGTGCCAGTGACCAAGAAAGAAAAATGATTTCAAAATAAATGAACAGAATGCGATGTCACAGGGCCTGTGGAGGAGAGGACAATTTGCGTACGTTTCTGAGTTCTGCATCCACAGATTTAACCAACTGAGTGCAGGCTGAAAGCACTCAGAAAAAATTTGTGTCTGCACTGAACATACATAGATTTTTTTCCCTTGTCGTTATTCCCTAAACTACTAGTTATGAACATTTTACACTGCATGGGGTATTGTAAGCAAGTGCAAGATGATTTAAATGGTATAGAGGATGTGGGTAGGTTATATGTAAATGCTACACTGTTTATGTAAGAAACCTCTGCATCTGCAGATCTGGGTGTCTGCAGGAGTCCCTGGGACCAGTCTCCCAGGGACACTGAGGGACAGCTGTATTTCTTTTAAATGCTGCTGAGAAGAGAAACACAATGGGAAGATGAAATGGCTTTGGCAATTCAGTACGGTGGAGTATTTGATGACCTTGATCACAGCTGTTTTGTAGGAATGGATGGAATTGAAAGCTCAATTGCAGTGGGTTGAGAAGGGAATGGGAATGTGAGAAAGGGGAGAGATGGAGAATATAGACAATGCTTTTCTCAATCCACTCCTAATTATACTTAATCTCATATTGCAAAAGTGAGATATTGACAAGACTTCAAAAAGCCATTTGCTGCTCCTAAAATAACCATGGCAAGTGGGGGGAAAGCCAATTTTGCGGTCCTGTTCTGGAACTCAGTCCAGTTTTAAACAGCTCTCGTTATCAGGAAGTTATGCCTTTTATTGATCTGAGAGATGTAAACCCATTTTAACTTTATGGAGATGGGAATATGTTAAGTTCATTAGTGTACCACTCCTTGCTCTTGTGCTTCGTAGTTCCTCCACCTGTCTGCACTGGTCCACACCCTGCTTCCTATGACTGAATTCTGTGTGAGCTGCCATGAAGTTCCCAGGTAGTGTGGGCCTTGTGTGCTGGAGACTGTCTCTGTAACAAAACACCTGATGCCAGGTCATTCATAAGGAAAAGAGGTGGCTGGGAAATCCCAACAGCACGGTGCCATAGGGCCCCTGGCTGAGTCAAAGCATGGTGGACAAGCAAAGGGAGAGCAGGTGAGTCCACAAGTGCCCAAGATATGGGTGGCTCTGCTTTATAACAGTCTGCTCTTGTGAGAACTGACCCATTGTACTGAGAACGGCATTAATATCTCTGGAGGGTAGTAATTACCTCTAAGGCCCCTCCTCTTAAAGGTTCCATCACTTCAGCACTGCTGCACTGGGAACCAGCCTTCTAGCACATGAGCCACTGAGGGGCTCAGACATCCCGGCTGTAGCATAGACAGACACGTGTGTTTTCAGAGACAAGGGGTGCCTACCGTCCAGTGTTTATTCAGGGCCCATAGACAGTGCTTGCTGAAATTTGATGAAATAACATTTTTGTAAGTTTTTTCTTGTCCGTATTTGCTTGTCATTAAGTGATACTCCAGGTCACACATTCTGTATGGAGTATAAGCTGTTTCATGTAGAAATCATTTGAAGAGGAAAGTGTGATTATTTTTCCACTTTTAGCCTATAGTTTTTGGGGGTGAGGTATTGGGGATTGAACTGAGGGCCTTCAAATAGAGCTAAATCCTTAGCCCTTTATATATCCTTAGCCCATATATATTTATATTTGTATATCCTTTTAGACAATGTCTCACTAAGTTGCCCAGGCAGGGATTGACCTTGTGTTCCTCCTGCCTTAGCCATGCAGACAATGGGACTGTGAGCCTGTACTGCCATGCCTGGCCTCAACATTTCTTAACTCAGCTCTTACTTTGGTGGGGTGAAGCTCTGATACTATTATTCGTTCTTCCTTCACTTTCTGACTCTCCATTTCTGGAAAGAGGATGGGTGCTGATTTCTTTACAAATACCATGTTTTCTCACATCCTATTGATGTTTTCCACCCAAAGGGGAAAAATGTCTGGATGATTCTCCATTAGAGGTATGCTATTAAAATTGTCAATTTCTTGAAATACATGGTTGAAAAACCATCATTTTTTCCCCACTGTGTGTTACCCTAAACTATAGACCTGTCACCAGGCAGTGTTCTAGTGTGTGGGTACAGAGAAGCTGTGGGAAGATCCGAGTGGCACTTAAATTACATTCTCCCTTTGATTTTGAAGACATTTAGTGCCATTTAGGAGAATTCCAGTGCAGTTGGTTCCACAGAAGAGGGGGCTGCCCCTTTTAGAAGAGCCATCGCTGCAATGACTGAGGAAAAGAAATTAAGCCATCAAAACAGCAGGGCTTTCCCATCCAGAGCATCACGGAAAGAAAAGGAGAGCAAGATTCTGGGTCCCTCTGCCCTCAGTGATGGTGCTAACTGCTTCGCATCCGTTCTGTTGCAGACAGACTGGGCAGCCCACATTTGTCCAGACCTCCATTTGGGCACTGCTAATGTTTTAATGAGAAGTTGGTTCTGAAAAGGAGGCCAGGGCGTAGAAAATATATGGCTTTTATTTTTTTGCAGAAAAATAATTGCTCTTTCTCTCTGTTTTTAGAGAAAACGTGCTCTGTGCATAAGTCAAAATATTTTTTTTTTTTTTACTGCGGAGCCTGTTGCATTATTTCCATCTGGGATCTGAAAGCAAAACAGTGCTCTTCCTGTCTCACACCCACCTTCCGTAAGCACTTGCTCCACAGGGAATGTGGCCACTAAATGTGTGCTGAACTACAGGGAAGAAAGGCACAGTGCTAGTGGTCATCCAGCTGTCTGGAATAGATTCTCCACATATTATGGAGATGTGAGTCAGTATCTGTGAGTGGGAATGGATCGCTGTTTCTCTGGCTGGCACCACTCCGCACTTGTGCGGGTGTTCTGCAGGACAGAGCTGGCTCAGCCCAGCCTGGGCTGACTTGCATTGGCTTCACTTCTGAACTCCTTTTATGGTTCTAGGACAGAGGTTGAGGTAATTTCAGTAGCAATATCTGAAGAGATCCTTTCATCATAATTAAATAAAATCAAGAAGAAACACACAATGCTGCCTGAGAAATTAGCAATTAAAATGCTCAAAATTTCCCACAAAGCTGCAGACAGTTAACAAAGAGTTAACCTACTTGCAGATTTGCAGTGTAATGTACAGAGAGAATGGCAGTAACTTCCGGTCCATACTCAGGAAGGGATTGTAAAACTTTAGCCAGGTGTAGCTAAGGGAGTTCCTTCTGTCTTCCCCTTCTCCTTTCTTCTTATCTTTTCTTTTATTGTCTTTTTTTTTTTTTTTTGTACTGGGGTTTGAACTCGGGACTTTGAACTTGTGAGGCAGGCAATGGAACCACTGAGCTAAATCCCCAGCCCTCTTCTTAACTTTTCATAAAATATGAGATTTATTGGTAAAACAACAGGTATGAAATGGACACAATTAATGCTTCAAAAAGGGAGACGTGAAGAAGCCAGGCCATTATCCAAAGGAACGAGGCACCTTGCCAAGGCACACACCTCAGGCCCTCCTGGCCCCCATGTGGAGTCCTCTGTTTTCCTGGTCTCCTCTGTGGGCTCTGCTGCTCTTCCACTAGACTGTGAGCTCCCTAAACATGGGGGCCATGGCTTCTTCATCTTTCCATCCAGCGAATGGTGAGTACTTAATAATTATGGCTTACATATCAATGGAATTTGCAGTGATTTTACTTATCATTCTCTTGTATCAGGGCATTTCTTTGTCAGGAAGTACACACAGATCAGATTCTAGAATAGCATTTTCTACCCATTGTTATTCTTATGAAATACTGCACCCATCCATGAAATCTTGCAACATCATAATGAGGTTCTGAGATCTTGGAGAAATGGCCTGCTCATGTATTTGTAAATAGCTTGTCCCTGCAGGATTGGTGAGGGAGGGTGGGATTGTATAATCCTTTCCAGCATACTGAGTACTAAAGGAAGATGCCTTTCTACATGTTTGTGGATTATATTACCAAACATTTCTGTTCACTTTCAAAAGCAACCTCCCATCAAACATTCACCAGCGCCTGCTCCATGGAAGGCATTACACTAGGTACTGGGTGGGTTCAGAGTCATATTAGGCACAGTCCTGACCACAAGCTGCTCACAGCTGAGAGGTGTGAGAAGAGATTCAACTGACATCTGGCTCTAGTGAATCAATGGTTCTCGTTTGCAGTCGATCTTATTCGTCACAATCATGAAACAGTTAGAGGATGGTCATTGAGTGCACACATTCCATAACAGAGACATTAGTCACAGTGACTAAACAAAGAAAATAAATTCTGTGGCTCTTCCTTCTTTCAGCCCTTTCACCTTCCCTGAGAAAGAGCAACTTTTGTCAGCTGATTAATACAAACACCTACTGCTGGCTGTTGTGTCAAATGTGATGGGCACCATTTCTTCATATACTATCACGTTTTACATGGCTGGTTTTTAATACTGATTTCTCTGTCAACTATACTATTTTTCTCCTCTTTCTGCCTTTCTCTTAACTCATGCTTATCCTTTCTGGACCTGCACATATGGGGATTAAAATAATTTGGGATTTTGAGCATTATTCTTTTTTGTTTCATCTTTGATCTTTTCTCCAATTATGTTTCATATTGAAGTGAGTGACATAAAACTCCAGCTCCATCAGCAGAACATGACTTTTCCAGCAGCCTATCACCTATTTAGAAAGGAAATTAATAGCTTGCTACTGTGTCCAAATGCAGACAGGGTCTTCATCTGCTAGAAGCTCCTGCTTTTTATCTTCATTCTTGATTTCAAAAAGTAACCTATATCTTTGAACCCCTTGCTGCCTTAGTGCATAGTGAGCCACATACTGGATGTAGGACAAAGCTGTCCTAGGAGCCCTTGAGCACCTTTATGTTGGGTTGCTACTTTTGACACATGACCATGCTTGGTGCCCAAATACCAGAATCTCCTTGAGGAGTCCTGCTATCTACCTCCAGTGTGGGTAGTGACATGTCCCCATGTAGATATGACTTCCAAAGGATTATATAATTCTTGCAACCAGGTACAGCTGCCAAGATAAATGACACCATTATTTTTTATTTCTTTTTCCATCTGTAAGTATGTTTACTATGTGCCATAGAAATGGAGTGACGTAGATAGTGGGTGTGACTCGGCCCACAGTGCTTTCCAAGATGTTTAAAACTGAGGCACTCTTCCTTTCTTCTTTTTATTTTTCATCCTCTTTTCTTTTTCTTCTTTCATGTTGAATCTTCGTTTACTTGGAATAAAAGTTGTGTTTATTAGTTGTTTAACAACAACTGAAGCAAAGACACAAATCTGAGACTAAATTCTTAAGAGCAAACAAACAAAATGGTATAATCCGTGGATTCCCCAACACCAAGAGCAAAAAAGTGAAAAACCACTTTGTGTTTAACCTAAAACAAGAGGTTAAGTTTATAGTTTCCTTCTTCTGTAAACATTATGCAAGGCCATTCCTTCTGGAAGGCAACCAGAAATCTGAGGAAGATGGTCTTCAGTGGGGTATATTATAAATGAAGCATAGAAGATTTGCATAAAACAGTAACACACACACAAACCACCACAGATAACATGTACTTTGATTTTATACATGAGTTTCCAGAGAGATTAAGTGAATTGTCAGAACTCATATAAATAGCAAGTGGTCACATGAGGCTTGGAAACCAGGATTTCTGCTGTAGAAGAATTTTGTGCTCTTTCCACTGGTACCATTTTCTTTTGAATTTTCTATGAAGTCTACTTGGAAATGCCTTTGCCAAAAGTACCCGTGGAATCCATGCTGGCTATTCTAAAAGCTGATGCAGTCCTGCAGAGACAGAGAGATCAGACACCCTGCTGAACGTGTTGCCTCCCCTGTGCCTCTTGTATTTCCAGAGAACTGTTCAGGAGGTGTTTCAAACACCACATTTGCATTTCTTTTCTTCTGCAGTCCCCCAGTACCATTCAAGTTTCTAGATATTGGCCTCTATTCCCTCTTCTGCTTTTGGAAGTAAGAGTTACCAGCAAAATAATGAGAATTGTGTTTTACATGGTGAAGCTCATTTGACAGTAAGGATTTGGCTGACTTTCAAGCACCCTGGTTGGCATTCAAGGATACTGCACCTGCTGAGGAGTGGAGGAGGACTCCACTTCAGCCAAATCTGCTAATGCCCATTATGGACTCTACCTCCTCCCCAGGAAAATGGTAATGTTGATAACTAAAGTCCTTTATAGCCAAAGGGATCTCATTCACAGTCTAATTTTTTCATTGGGGTCTATTTTGAATGATGAGTATCTTATCACTCAGGTCATCATTGTCATAGAAATAACAAAGTTTCCTCTACCTGAATGTGACTAAATAACCTCAACTTTGAGTCAACTTCTATTTCAAATTAAATAAAATTCTAGATTATTCTATTCAAATCTCTAGGATTCTGGCTGATATACCAGTGTCCAGAGGTAAGAAAAGAATAGTCTTAATTAAGTTACATAGGTTGATCAGGTTTAGAGAGCCTATATTCTTGTAATCACCATACTTTGAGGTGTATTCATTGGAGAGCATTAAGCAGAGTAGACCAGGCTGCTGCTAAAATGTGAAATGTTACCAGAGTGATCATTGAAGCCTTGGGGGGATTTTTGCCTGGAGGAAAGTACTAGACAACCCATACAAGCTTACCTCATGGATCTGAACATTGATTAGATTTGTTCTCTAATAGCCCTAGAGGAAAAATCTGAAAGCATTAGAAGGAGTTACAAAGAAGCACATCTTGGTTCAATGAAAAAAAAGAGCACTGTAGTAGAGAAATGGCATAAGCAATAAGTTTTCTGACAGTAGAGATCAACAAAGGAAGCAAGTTATTAACCCAGAAGGGATGTTGTGGAGGGTAATCTAGCATTTAATTAAAGACTGGGCTGGGTGATTGTGGAACATTACTGCCATACAATGTTGCACAATAAAGGGTGGATAGCAAGATAAATACATTTGGGAAATAACACAATGCATTTATTCCTAGAGATGCATGATTCATATTAAAAGCAGTAAATAAATTTATTTAATTTAGGTTAATCCAGTTTTTTCCCAAATGCACTTGGCTATCCCCACTGATCCATTTTTAATGTGATTTCATACTTGTACTTTTTGAACACCCACTGAGAAATACTTCCTTACAGCTCTCTTCCTACTCTGAGATTTTATAGACCAAGAAATCCCAAATTCCATAAAACAGACATGACTTGGATGAGATGGCGACATATTTTGACATTATGCTCCTCCCAGAAATGAGGACATTACTCTAGGCCTCAGGCTTGCTAAAGTGTGGGCTTATGTATGTTTTTTTAGATAAATGTGACAATCAGGATTAATTTTAAAGAGAAATGATGGGAGTCATGCAGACTGGCAAGAAGGAAGGGCATAGGGTATAAGTGTTGGTTAGAGAGGAAATCTCTGTCGGGGCACTGCTGGCAAGTTTTCATCTCTTGTTCTCAGAGCCTTTTTGAGAGGTCCCAAAAGGTGTTCCACCTACCAAGAAGGTATTTTGCTCTCAAAGAAGACATAGGCTGGTCTCCAGAAGCTGGAGTTTGGGACTAAAGACTTTCCCGTGACCTTGAATGGATCCTATCATGAACAGAGGTGTTATGGCTTGGATCGGAAATTTTCCCTCAAAGACTCAGGAAATGAAGGCTTTATCCTTAATGCAGCAGTATTCAGATGTGGGATGTAAGGGGGTCAGTGGATGGTGAGGGCACTGACCCCCTCCGTGGATCAATCCATTGATGAATCCATTCACTGAGTGAGTTGTCAGGAAGTGGGCCTCATTGGAGGAGGAGAGTTCCTGGATGTGTCCCTTTGAAGGGTATGTCTTGTCCCCTGCCCCTTATTCTGTCTCTCTCCCTGCTTCTTGACTGCCATGAGTTGGACAGCTTTTTGCCACCATTCCTTTCCACCATGATGTTCCTGCCTCACCACAGGCCCAGAAGCAATGAACTGAACCATGAACTGAAACCTCTGAAACATGAGCGAAATAAACCTCTCCCCAAGTTGCCAGTCCCAGGTTTTTTATCACAGTGACAGAAAGCTGACCAATGCAGAAGGTAGCATTTTATGTGGAATCACTTTTAGCCAGATCTTTTCTTCCACATATTCACCAAAGCAAATGACAAGAAAACTCTTTTACTGTGCATTCCAATGTGCTGATGGCCACAATGAGATATAGTGAGGGGAGAAGGAGTTTGCAAAAAGAGACAAGAGGTTAAGATTGTTGAGTTGTTTCTGGGCAAGGGCGATGGCCAGCATATTTCCTGTGAAGGAACAAGAGGGAAGTTGCTTGCTGTAAGCTGCTAAAGCGTCAGGGGAGGTGAAGTGAAATATTCAAAGTGTATTAGAGAAAGTTAATTCTGGGCATTAGATGGAGAAGCACTCTTTCTGAAAGAGTGACAGCCAGGACTAAGCCACTAAGTAACACGCTCCTGCTCTGAAAGATGGTGCAACTGGCTGCAGGGGCTAAACTCAGAGCCACTGTCAGTGAGTCATGCTTTTTAACAGTGACTCAGCAAGAGAAACATCACTGGGGACTGCCAGACCATGTCTCTACTCTAGACCTGAGCCTGGGCTGCTACTGTTTCCGTGTGACTGGACTAAGTCACCAGTCTGGGCTCAAGCATGTTGATCACCCCACAGATCCTGCCTAATAGGGAGGGCATTCATCAGCCATTGCCAAGTGGGAGGAATTTCAAATCTGCAGCTCACCTTTTAAATGTGTTTCCTCCCAGAGTTTAATCTTTTCTCGAAGGCTATTAGGGGTTTCATCACATGCTGCTTTGGCAATTAGTTCAGAATAAACTGAGGAGACTGCAGGGACTTGCTCAGGAGACTCCAGCCTTTGCATTTACAGCACTTTTTTTGAAAAAGTGAAATAATGACTGTATTTAAATTGTACAGAGATATTTATAGAAGTGATGAATTTTCAAGCTGTTCTGGGAGATGTAGTAGAGGAACACAAAGGGAAAAAAAAATCCACCAACCACCCTGCACCAGTCTCCCTTTATTCCACTTGTAAAGTTATTGAGTTTTCCTTTTAAACATTCATGATTTGTATTGAATCCATTACATCACTAGGTAGATAGCTGAAAAAAAATTAGTAGAACCTTTAAATGTGAGTGAAATGTAATCAAATGCTCATTGTTATGAAGTAAATAACCTGGCTGTTAATAGTTTAGCTCCAGCCCTAACCCTGAGAGAGATAATTCCCTCTCACTGCCAGGATCAAAAACCAACCCTCAGTCAAACTGCACAGGTCCAAGTCTGATCTCAAGAATAAGAAAACTGCACTATAAGGCCTGGCTGTGTTTCAACATGCCATGCTGCCTGATAAGGTTAATTGATTTCCATTGCTTTAATTAAAAATTTTTAATTTTTTATCTAATGAGAGCGATTTGGGCTAACATGGGTAGATGAAGAGATGACAGGTGTTGTTTAGTAGTTAAGGATGACCTGGGCCCTGTGAAGGGACAGGAGGCCCAAAGTGACTGTGACTTGAGGAAAAGGGACCATAGCAGGGGGTGTGCCACCTCCGCGTCTCTGGAGCCTCATCCAAGCCTTGTTGAAGAGGACATGGACTCTGCTATCCGCACATGATTTTAGTTTTCAGAAATTCATCAATTTCTTTCACAAGTTTCTAAAATGAATGATTTTCAGCAAAATCTCCACGAAGCTCTATTTACCAGGAGTGCTCCTCTTCCCACTCCTTTCCGAGGCGGGATGAATGAGCTCCCTGCAGATCCTTTGTGCACACAGGGCTGTCCCCTAATCTGGTGCTCTGCCAGGCACAGCTGCTCCCAGGCCCACCACCAGGCTCTCCTCTAAGCCAACTCGCACCCTTGTTTATGTGTCTGGCGGTGGTAGGAGGCAGGGAGATTTGCTCCTCGTCTGTTTGATCAATCTTTTTGCTGTTGAAGCCTCTCAATGAGTTGAAAGTGATTTTCCTCGCTGTATGTACAGGTAGGAGTAGATCGCTTTCAATTTTGAGCAGGTGACAGCCACACTCTATCAAGTCATTGCGTTGCATAACCATGAGCCAGGGCGTGCCTCCCCAGCACATGGGGGGGATGGTGATGCCAGGCTGTGTGATCGATCTCAGCCCCGTTTGCTGATGTGCTTAGCATCAAAAGCACAAGTATTTCTGGTGCATTCATTCCCCTCTTCCCTCCTGGGGTCTCTGAAAGACAAGGCCTCAAGGGATGGTTGAAAAGAGCTGCCAAACTGCCGTGATTAGTTCTGATGCTGCGCCGCCAGGTGCGCACAGAGCCTCAAAGCCATCTTCCTGCCACCCCTAGGAATGTGTGTCTGCTTTTGCCTTAAAGACAGTTCACACCTCTTCTGTGAGTCTTCCTCAGCAGACCCCAAGGAAGACTGGTGGCTTTTGTTTCAGGTTTGATGCCATTCATAGGAGTAACTTCCTCTTCCAATCCTTCCTCTGATAAACAGGAGGAAGCAACCTAAGATTGCAAACAGTAAGCAGGTGAGCAGGCAAAACTTCCTGAAGGGTGCTTAGCCCAGTGCTGCATTTTCACCTTGGTTCCATGGTAGAGGAGAAATAGCATCTTCCAAGGTCACATGAAGGTCATTTTGAAGGCAGGACTTCCTGTATCACGTGTTCATATCAGGGAGACAGGGGAGACTTAGAAACAGATGGTGATGAATTGCTCATCTTATCCAGGTACGTCATTTCACACACGAGGAAGCCAAGGCCCATGGTGATGGAATTGTATTTTGAAGTCTCAAAAATTGTTAGAGTTAAATTAGAATTAAATTTGGGGCTTCTTTTTATTTATCTGTTAAAATTCACTCACGCATTTAATATTTTTTGATTGATTATTTTTGAGTTTTCCTCATGTGCTAGTAGACACCAGGAATCCAGAATGAGTGGGGTGGAGTGGATAGAACCCTGTTGGCACTTACAGTCTGGGGCATACATACACAGGTAGTGTCACAGTATCCGTGCTACCAGGGAAGTTAGGGTGAGGCTGAGGACAGGAGTGGGAGCGCCAGTGTGTAGGATTATGAGGGGAATATCCCTGCCACTCTGCAAAGAAATGAAGGAAGCAGGGACTGAGCCCTGTGGAGACAGCTGTGGACAGAGGAGGCCCAACTACAAAGGTCGTGGATTTCATGATTTTTTCATTCTTCATCATAGAAACAGGTAAATGGGACCATACTTTTTAAAATTAAAATACTTAGTCTATCTTCTCCTCACACACATATACACACTCTTAATTAATGGGCTGGAGTAGTTATAAAGATCATTAGCATTTGTGCATACCAACAATGAACAGAATGAGAAGGAAAACTTGAAAACAATACAACTTACAGTTTCTTCAAGAAAAATGAAATATCTACCAATTATCCTAAGGAAGTGAAAAACCTCTACAAAGAAAACTACAGTACTCTGAAGAAGGAGATTGAAGAGTACATCAGAAAATGGAAAGGTGTCCACTGCTCCTGGATAGGCAGAACCAATATTGTCAAGCTATTATATAGATCCAATGCAGTCCCAATCAAAATAACAGGAGCATATTTTACAGATAAGTGAAAACAGTCCTAAAATTCATATGGAACCAGAAGAAACCCCAAATAGCAAAAGTAATTTTGGGCAATAAGAACAAAGCAAGTGGCATAGCAATACCAGACTTCAAGCTATACTATAAAGAGATCAGCTATTTTTTTTAAAAGAGGAGTTGGGTGGAATATACAGGACTTGCAGACTAGAGATGAATTCAAGGTGGAGTGGACTCCAGTGTCTACCGTTTAGCCACCCATTCCAGATATGTGTAAGGGGAGGCAGAAATATAACTGAGAAGTATATTCTTAAGAATTGAAATTGGCCAACTCTCTGCTGTATAAATCTGGGTAATATGAAGCCTCAGATGACACCCTTTGGGGCATAGAGGTTGATTTCTAATTCCTGTTTTTCTTGTACTCAGGGAGCAGCAGGTAAGAGGGAGGCAATACTCCACTGTAGTTCACAGCATTTTCTTGTTCCATGGACAAGAGCAGCATTAATAGGCACACATGGGAATTCTTTAGAGGTAGGAAAGAGCCCTCCTAACTGAAATGGAGCACTAAAGATCCCAGGGAGCCTCAGTATGTGGGATTGAGTGAGCTGTGTGTGGCTTTAAATGCATAGAGAATTGTGGCCACCATGTTCATTTTCTTTTACAGAGTTTGTAAGACTTGGAGGTGGGAATATTCTCAGGAGTTATGTACTCTACTGATCTAATTCAATTGGACATCTGGAATGATCCCAGCATTAGCCATGTTCTACAAAATACTATGAGACACTTTGCTTTCTCTTAAATGGCTGTTAGTATCTCATAACAAGGCAGGGCATAGACATAAAACTAGAGGGGACCAGGACATAAGAGCACGTGCCCATGCACGTGGGGATCCAAAAAGGTGAGGATGGGCTTGGGTACCCTAGACCATGCTGCAGAGCAAGCTGGACTGGAGCCAGTCTTTGAGAATGGTTAAGACTCAAATAAGGGGAAGACAGAGTGGACCAGATGGGAGAAGGGGTGTACTGAGCATGGTTTGCGATCAGACGGTGAGAAGGCTGGGCTGAATGGAACCAGGGTGCTTCTTGGCATGGAGGATGCTATAGGGGAGAAAGTTGGATGTTGGAGAGAATCTGTGGACAGGCTCCGTGCCACGTGGAGAGTTTAGTGGTTCAGAGCATAGGCCAAGGGAGGCATCACCTGTTTTCAAATCATGGGCCCAATCCTTATCAATTGTGTCATCAAATTCAGCAACCTCTCTGAAACTCAGGTTTTTCTTCTTCAAAATGAAGATTCTAATTCAGAAGCTTGCTGGGGGCATTAAATGACTAATATATGTAAAGGTATAAGAGATGCCCAGAATATATCAAGCCATTCCTGTTGAGAATAGAATCATATTTTGCTTCTAGTAGGGATGCAGAGCATTGCAGATAGTGTAAAGAGCTGTCATTTCACAGAGGAGATAACAGTCGTAGCAATTCATTCTGCTGCCGGCTAGACATGCCCAGAGCCTAAGCTGGAGAGGACAATAGGAACAGGGAGATGGGAGAAACCCAAGTTTGATTTCAGAAGGGAATTAGCACCCCCTTTCTGGAGACCAGTCAGCTCTGGGAGCAGCTCTTCCTGTCTGCAGCATCCCTGGCTGAGGGTACACAGAGCTCCTCACACTCCTGGTCTGCCTAGGTACCATGCACTGGCTGAGCTCTGCAGCACAAGCATTTCTTTCTGGGGTTGTCATTAGCAACACAGAGACTGCAGGGACTGTGAGGGTAGTCAGTTTTCCCTTGTAGTAGGCAGGGAAGGAGGCACCTTTCACAAACCTCTCCATTTTTTCAATCTGTCTTGGTGGCTTCAGCCTTTAGACCCTTGTCACCAGCAATCCTGCACAGCACACTTGTGCAGCACATTGGCTGGCTGGAGGGGTTACCAGGGGTGGCTCCACTGTTGACACTTTTAGATGAGAGTGTTTAAATAGAGTTCAGGAGCTAGTGAAATAGAGTCCATCCACTGGGCCACAGCCTCTTCACCTGGTTCTCCTTTGTCTGTAGCACAGCAGGCCAGACAGTTGTGACCTGTCCCCTGCCCCAGTCCATTGGCTTCACCCAGCTGGGTCAGTCACCAGGGCCAAGAGTGAGGGGAGCAGAGGATTTGGGAGCCAGAGAGCAAAAGGCAGTGGAGATCCTGTGGTGCTGTTTTTGTTCTCATGTTTGAGATGAATTAAGAGTCCGAGCCTCAGAAGATTGCAGCACTCACTGGCTGTCGTCAAAACAATTGCATTGAATGAAAGAAAACAAACTTCTCCTCTGGCAGTCGTCTTGTGATTCTGTAGAAACAAAAGCTAAGCTGATGGAAAAGGGAGAAAGCAGCAGAGCCCTCTTTCCCCACAAGGGATAAGTCAGAGACTTGATAAACTACATGGTGGCTGCTTGTTCAGCTGGCAGCCCAGGGCTCTGGCCCGGCACCAGGGCCTGCATAGGACCTCGAGGGTCCCCGAGGGGGAGACAGGAAATGTTTGCCAGTGATTGGTGGAGAACAAAGGGAGTTTGCAATTTCAAGATATTCCCGTGATATTTATTCCACCTCAATTTGCTGGAACAACTTCTCACTTTTATTTAAGCTCAGTGTTTGCAAAATTCTAAAGTGACTTTTAGGGTTTCTGTGTACCAGATTTTACTCTGGGTTGAAATTTATCCCATGCATCCTTCCTTTCAGTTCTATTTGGAGTCCACTTTGCCAAGCAATTTTTGATGCAAACTGCTGCAAAGTAGACTTACCGTTAAGGAGAATTGACTGAAATGAGGGCCAGATTCCTTTACTCCGAAGTCAATTGACTGTAGAATATGTAAGGCTTCTTCCTGCAGCAGCAGCAGTAGCAGACAAAGGCACTAAAGTGGTTGCTGTTTCCCCAAATAGCTCAGGAAGCCACAACCAGTGTCACAGGCGGAGGGAAACTGAGCTTGCAGTCTCAGTTGTCCTCCTGACCCCAGAGGCGGGCCCTGCAGACTTTCTGCAGGAATCCATGGTTCCCCAGGCAACGTGGTGACTTCTTAAGACCAGACATCCTGTGAGAGTCCCTGTTATTAGGAGTAGTGTGGTAGGCAAGTGGACAGTGGGTGATGGCATTTAGAAACTGGTGGATACTTTGTATCTCTAAGACTTACAGAGACGTCTCTATAAGTCTCTATAACACATGTCTAGGTGACATGTGTTCAGAAAAGCTCTCAAAATGGTGGCAGAGGCTCAGCATCACTCAAGAAGGAAAATTTTAAAAGGTATTGACATTTCATGTCCTGCTGTTCAGGCCAAAATGGGCTAGTCATACCCTAATTATTTCTACCTTCATAAAATATTTTTCCAGGGCATGAGATGAGGTGCATGCATGTGCATGAATGCACGCGTGTGTGTCTGTTTCTCTATGCCTCTAAGATAAGATGCTGGCCTGTGTGAGACCCTTCTTCATTATATATTCATTTTGTTCTCTGTTGCCCTTGCAAGTTTAACCACCTTAAAAATTGGATGCTTCTCACTGGTTCTGTAATGAAGTAGCAATTTGTCTCCTGATCAAAACCCAGGTATGGGAATGCAAACTTGAAGCCTGGCTGTGAGCCTGAAAAGAATGTGAAATGCTTCTGGATGTAGAAAATCCTCAGATATCATGAAAAGGAGAGAGGAAGTCTCCATGGCTTTACCACCAGACAGAGGTGTAAGAAGTAGGGGAGACGTGCTAAGCACAAGGACAGTCACTAAGTTAGGCCCTCTGGCATCAGCAGCAGCAGCCTCCCTTTCCACTTGTCTTCTCACTCCAAGTGAAGTGCTAAGCTGAGGAAAAATCGTTCTCTTTTAAAGCTAGTATTTACTGAATTTTTACTATATGTCAGGCACTGGCACTTTTCTATTCGTTGCCTCACTTAAACTTTCCAACATATGAAAGAGAATGTGTGCTTACTATCATCGTAAAAGCAATGAAATTACATATTCTAGAGACATTAAGAATCTTTCTTGGGTCATGTAGTTACTCAGTATGCAAACTTTGATCTTGATTTGCCTGATCCCAGATCCTAAGTTCTTTTTTGGTTGGTAATGACTTATTTTTTAGTAATTTTTATTTTATGAAAAGTAAAACAATTTCATAACTAAATAATAAGAGAATAGCAATGGTTAATACACTTTCATTATTTTCAAAGTAGTTACTCAGACTACAAGACATAGGCAAAGAGATTGTCTCTTACAAAGAAGAAACAAATAAATAATAGCACAAAATTTTCTTTTCAATGAACAAAGAGCAACTAGTAGTTCTTAGCTACTGGATCTTACTGCTTGAGTTTATCTTTTCTTCCCCCATTAGGAAGAATTTTAAAATTCTGAGATCCAAAGATGTTAAAATGCTTTCCAGGAGCCTGGTTGGCTCCTGACCTCAGGTGCCTGGTGGGTCTCCTTCATTCTTGAGGTGCTTCCTGGTTTTTCTCCCGCTAGTTCCCAAGACAGACTCTGTTCAGTGGCAGAATCATTACCAATCCTTATTCTGTGCTCCAACACTCTCCATCACATAGACTTTGCTTTTGGCCTAACTTAGACTGAGTATGTTGGCTCTGCTGTCTGGCCTCCCCTGTGTTCTGGGGTCTGTTTCCTTGAGGATGTTGCTTCGATGACTTGGACTGACTCCTGGTGTCACCCCGGAATAGGCACCCTGCCATGCTGCTACTGTTTTTTTCCTTCTAGGAAACAGACTCTGTGCCTGGCTTCATCCTGCTGCTTGCAAACCAACCACATGCTCAGGAGGGGACTCCTTTCTCTCACGATTTCTGGCATGGTGGCACTTTATACTGGATAGGACATATTTTGCCTTTATTGAGGAACTCTCCTATTGGCAATTTTCAACAGAGACCCAAAAAGTTCATTGGCTTGGCTCTTTGGAGCTGTGCTTGCCATTAGCATTCTCTCTGTTATGTTAGCCCATGCTTCTGGGCCAGTTTTGCTGTGCTTTGGCCCAGGTGAACTATCTAAGGAGCTCGGTTTTAAGGAGGATTGGAAAAGAAGAGGAGATTGGAGACTGCTAGCCCAGTGTTGAATTAGTTGCTTTTTTTAAGTTAAAACCCAACTTTTCCTCTAGTCCTGAGGTGTTCTCATTGGAATCTAGATTTTAAGGAGGGCAAGGATCCTTACCCTCCTTTAATCTATGCAAAACTTGCCTGTAGAGCATTTCTACTCCAGCAGTGGCCACCCCAGTGGAGGCTCTGATTTCTCAGGGAAGCCTTCAGCAGTCCTGATATGCACTGCTATCAACGTTGCAGACCAACGTGGGCCTCGTCCTGTGTATGAAGTGCTGATACAAAGGATTCAAATGGGAACTGGATTTGGGTTAGGAGATTTAAATACCTCATTCATTCTGCCTTTCTGTATGACTTTGGGAAATCACAACCTCTCAGTTTGAGCTTCCTTTTTTACAAAACAGCGAAGGATAATGGCTGTTCTACCTGTCATAAAAGATGACTGTAAGCATGAAACTTCTAATTTTAAAAGTTTTCAATGGAGAATGTTTTTACTCCTGGGGGACATTTCCTCATGTCTGGAGGCATGTTTGGTTGTCACACCTGGACCCAGGAGTTCCAACTGATACGGAAGAGCAGAGCTCAAGGCCTTTAGTAAACATAGGCTAAAGTAAAAAATAATGAAAACTATTGCAATACTTTTCAAAATTTGAGGGTTTTTCTTCCTCTTTTGAAGAAATGAAATGTACTTGAAAATTATAAAGACTTAGAAAGAAAATGAACAAATTCCAAGTAGAAGTAGACATGAATCAAAGGCTGCAGCCTTGGCAGTTCTGACTCGTCTTCTGAATCCAGGGAAGTGGCAGGGTCCTTCCTGGGTGGAGAGCCCTAGGGACAGGTAGCCAGCAGTGGATTGATCCCTTTGCTGGTAAAGACCTGAGATGGAAGGACACTGGGGTGGTGGGTACAGTCACCCTGCAAAGACAACTTTTCCTTGTGACATTTACTGGCTGATCAAAGTACACCCAGACATGCAGGATTTCAGGTGTCACTATTCCACAGGGCCAGTTCTTGCTGGGTCTGCTTCACCTCTCTTACTCATTCTTGAAAGTTCTGTAATAATAAGGCAGTGTAAAGGCTTCAGCATCCCCTTGCCTTTTGTTTTTATTCCGGGATTCTCACTTTATCTGCACTAATTGCTTTGGAAAGCAGATAGAGAGAAATCTTTTGTAATTGCTTGGACTTGGGTTCAAATTCCAGCTCTGCCTGTTACTAGCTGTGTAGCTTTTTTTTTTTTAGTTCTTTTATTGGTACATTTTAGGTATACAATTCGTTTACATTTATCATTGGGTGTTTGTACCTCTACATGATATATCTTGGTTCTT
>NW_004624812.1:7817546-7836122 GCF_000247695.1 Heterocephalus glaber | reverse complement strand
TACAGTGGTCTGGTGGTCTGGTGTCCTCTGTGTCTTTGTAGTGCGGAACCAGGTGGCTGTACAGAGAAGAGACCAGAGGAGCGGGGGCAGGGGTGGTGTCCAGTGGATTGCTGCTGGGGCATGGGCTGATTCGGCATGTTCCGCATGACCCATGACCTTGGTATGGCGTCTGCAGACCTGCCTGTCTCCTAGCTGTGTAGCTTTTAAACAGTTGAATTACCTTCTTTGAACTCTAGTTGTCTCATATAAAAAAGGAGGATTTTTAAGAATCTACCACTCTTAATTATGCAAATGAACACATTTTCTAGACAGTAAGCCAGTCAAAGCCACAAACCATTTCTAATTCGCCTTATATCCTCAGTACTTGGTAAGTTGCCCAGTATATGTTAAATGCTCAATGCCTACCTGATTATAGTAATAATAAAAGCCAAGTTTTTGAGTAGTGTATTGGAATGCTCCAGGAATTATGCTACACGTGTTACCCTGATTGTATCAATTAATCTTTAAAACACACCTCCTAGGTTTGTAATATGTTATCCTATTTTAAAGAACAGGCTTAGAAGTAACTTTCCCCAGGCCATCTAGCTACTTTTCAGTTTTTATAAATAATTTAGTGAGTGGCCACAATTTTAGTAAGCTAAGGAATAAGGAAAGGTCAGGTGTGAAGTGAAAAATGGCTAAAATAGTGACCACACCTTTATAGTGTCTTCTGTGGCTTTGGTCTCAAATGTCTCAAAGTATCTTCCCAACATCCTTGGCTAAAGCAGCCTGAACATAAGAGCATTGCAGTGGGAGCCAAGGCCAGTTTGTTTAGGATCTAGTGCATGAGATCCTAAGTCTTTGGTCGCCTCTGCTTTCCTTCACCGTAGCCAGGAGCCACAGCTGGTATCCTGGTCCCTGTTGGGGAGCAGAGTGGTTATTCTGGGTCTGCCTATCCCAGAGGGCAGGGAACTCCATGCTGTTCAGAGCACCTGTGCCTGTGGAGGGTTAGGTCCATAGAATTCCCAGCATCTACTTTGCATCTAAGGGAGAGCTGAGGTGGGTAACCTGATTGAAAGAGTCAGAAGAGAAACTGAGAGTAGATTAAAGAGCTGGGAGGATAGCTATATACTATATAAGATTTATCAGAGTCTGAGATCTCCTGTTTTAGAAAATCCACTGCTAATCCCACAATTTTTTTCTCTTTCCTCCTTGTCTTGAAGTCTGACCCAGGAGAGTTTCTGTGGACAGTTGCCATTCCAGATGGATAGAGAAGGCTATGTTATCTCTGCAATTAGCATGATATACTGGAGTGTAACTCATACTCCCAGGGTCTGGACAAAAACATCTTGCCAAATGTACCAAACAGATCCTTCTAGTGCTTACTGAATTCTTATTGAGAAACAGTTCCTATCCCCCCACATGCACTCTACACGCCCCACACACACACACACACGCACACGCACATGCACACAGCCCTCATTCTTTCATCCTCTTGTTTCCCACACAAAGGAGGGACAGAACAGGGTAGAATAAATCTCTTAATTGTTTTTGGAAGGAAAGAAGATTTAGCAATGAAGTGACAAGAAAATAAAGCAGTGAGAAAAACAGGTTTAAGATTGTGCTCAGTTTTGCTGAGGAAAACAAGCAAAGATGAGCAAAAAATGAGGCTTAATTTCAATGAAGCAAAATTTACAGCTAAGTAAAGAGATTGCCGGAAGTGCTGGTGTTTGGAATTCAAACCAGAGCAGGCCCTCACATCACATTGTGATGGACAAAATTCTGTTTTTTAAGAAACAACATTAACACACAAAAGACTGAGAAGCAGGAAACAGGGTGCAACACAGAGAACAGGCATCTACACTGCAGGAAAGAAAGGAGCCTCCTTCTTGCCAGATGAGCTCTGAGGAGGCTGAGAACGTGCTTTTCTCACTAGTTCCTAGTTTTCTTCCCTGTGAACACTGTGAACATGGGCAGTGTGCTACATTCTTGGCATGGAGACATCCCTCCCCATTAGAGCAGCTTGCTCAGATTTCCTGGGAATGTTCCCTGCGACATCGTACAGCCTCCTTCCTACTTATTACCTACTAAAAGAATTAAAATTTATGTCTATAGTCTTATATGCTAAAAACAGGATGTATATGTATACACACATATACACATACACACATACAATCCCACACTCTTTTGCTTCTTTCTGCATTTTCTTTTGGGGGTGCCAGGGATCAAACTCAGGACCTTGTGCTTTTGAGGCAGGTGCCAGAACCACTGAGCTAAATCCCTGGCCCTGCTTCTTTCTGCGTTTTGATAAGTGTTAAAATTTCAACAATGAGAATGGAACTTTGTTGGCATAATATAACAAAAGGTAAATTATCTCCACTGGCTGGTTAGAGTTAACAGCCATTGGAATAATAATATTTGTAGGTGTTTACGCAGTATTGGCTTAATCAAACACAGGTAAAGGTGAGAATGTGAGAATGACCCCCCAAAATAATGCAATCCAGCAGTCTGAAAGTTGTATAGATAGATGGGGATGGGGCAAAAAGCGGTGCTTTGCTGTATATTTAGGACACATGGGAACTGATCTTTGCCCTCTAAACACGGCATACCTGTGGCAGTTGGTTGGGAACTTAGCTTTTGATACTAGAGTCTCCCTCCAGAGCAAGGACCACTGGTGAATTGGCTCAGTGCTTAGGTGCCACCTCTTGCCTCTCCTGCCTGGTCCCTAGTCTCCTGGAGAGCAGATCCCATCCATCTGACAACACATCAAAGCCTGGAGTGTGTGGATGTGCATAATGCCTGCATGTACAAATCTTAGGTGCAGGTTAAGAAATTTAGGGTATAGAGAGTTGTTGATGAAGAGTACAGAATGGAAAGGAAAAATTATGAGAAAAGAAAAAAATGGAAACGAAGTCTATCTAAATAGGGAAGGGTGGAGGGGTGAAGGATGCACAGGTAATGGGGAAAAAATAAGAACTAAGATCTGTCATGTACAGGTACAAGCACCCAGTGATAAATGTAAATGTATTGTATACCTAAAATGTACCAATAAAAGAATTTAAGGAAAAAAAAGAGTACAGTATTATGATACGATATGTAGAATACAAATATGGAGAACTGTATCTAACACTGTATACTCCTCTCCAGGTCTTGTTACTATATATGTTTACTATCTAGTATGTAGTACAAAATACTACTAACTATTCTGTCTATATAAAGTACCTCATAATATTCTATGGCCATTGTATATGTAATACTGTAGATCTAATCCTATGTATATTGAATATGTACACATATATCAATATATATTTATAAACATATCTAAACTGAACTTTGATTCTCTGTGGGCAAGAAAGAGTTGGCATTTGATGTCCTGTTGAATAAAACAATCCCAGCTTCTTTCTAACTTGGGCTGGGTTGTTGACAACTTGATACTGATGTAAGCAAAAAAATAAGGCCCGCAATTGGAGCTGGTTTTGCAAGTGGCTCCAACAGGCCATGGAAAGATGGACTGTGTGGCTGCAGTCAAAGTTGGATAGATTTCTAGATGCACCCCCTAAAAAGGATTTCTTTCCCTTCCCAAGCAATATGGTTTTGTATAGACCTAAAATTTCTGTTTTTCTTAAAAGCCTTAGAAAGCAATAGACACCAAAGTTTTCCTTCATCCTGATTCCATCCCTGCATTTTTAGATAATTGGTTCTCTCACTTGGGCTGAGCATGGCTGTCCTTACAAAGTAGGGCTGGCGTCCCTAAATTCTATTTTTTCCTCACCTTGGCTTTGAGCAATGCAGAGCAATCTCTTCAGACCATGGAACAGCAGGGATCAGACAACAGTGTAGTAGAAGAAAGCAAAAAAGAGGACTCTTTTCAAATGTTCAGGGAGAGCCACAAAATGCTGAAGTAAATCCTTATCAGGAATTTTAATGAGTGAAATAAAATATGAAATCTGTGTGATTAAAATCAAATCTTCCCCCTTCTGCTCGGCTAGTGCAGGCTGCCAAATTGAAGCCACAGGCGGACTCTGGGAGGCCTTTTGTATTTAATTACCGCCAGGGATTTTTCTCAGTTCAAAGCTCTCTTCCAAGCCCCCACAGGGGTAATGGTGAACTCAAGAGAACAAATAAGCTCCCTTTGGAATGATTTGGAGTCCTGGACAACAAACAATAAACATTTTAACTGACTAGGAGAGAGCTGAGCCAGTTGGCCTTAATTCGTGTCCCCATAGTGGTTTGAGGAGGCCTGGGGTGGAAGCAGCTTCCTTCCCAGGACCGCCTAATTCTCTTCATTTTGCTTCCTCCCTAAATTTCTCCTAAAGTCTCATTAAGTAGCCCACACCCATCACCTTTGGAGCTGGGTGGAGGGAGATTCCACTCACAGGTCTCCATGACTTTCGGGTACTGAAAATCCCTTTTCCTGTCTAGGGCCTGGCAATGCCTCAGCCCCTTGGCAGACTGGGTTAGTTCGGTCTCCTGCTTAAGCACCGTCTCCTGAGCTCAGGTGCTGACCAATCAGCACCAGAAGTGCTGTCCGGAAGAACTGTCCTCAGTTCTGGAGCATTTCCTTCTTTCCTGGTCACTTTGAGGTTGCTTTTTTGGAGTGCCTTTGAGGTGAATGTTAAACTAAAGATGGTGTTTTGTATGGTGTCTACTGCTTCCATTCAGACCACACTATCTTCCCACTTACACTCAGATTTGTTTCATTCCAGACTGATTTCATTGCCTCTGTTCTTTGCTAGAAACAAGAGTGCCTTACATATTAGAACTGAAAGGACCATAAGCAGCCGCTAGGACCTTCTGGAAACCCAGTCTTCTGCTTCTCGGATGAGAAGGTGATAATTGATGTTTTCCCACCAGATACCTTTGTGTGGACTGTGAAGCTGGAGTGGCTGGGGCACATGCATCTCCCCAGCGTGTTTGCTGTGAGGTGCAGGGAAACAGGAGAGACAGGCTTGGTCCACAGGTGTGCACACCCCTGGGTACCAGTAATTGCCAGTGTGCCTTGTGAATGCTTCTCTTCCCTGTGGTTTAGTCCAACTTGTGTCATGTGCTCTGTAATCAGACATTTTAGCAACTGTGTTTTTAATTCAATGTCTTTTATATTAACTCAATTGTATATATTTTAGGCCTTTGCACAGGTAGTCTTAGAGAAACATAGCATTTGGAATCACCCAGTTGTTTGTTCACAGTTTTAATACATATTTATTGAGCTGGTGTTACATGTCTGGCACTATGCTAATCTTTAGGGATAAAGCAGCAAGGTAGCTCCATGTTTTGGACAGTATAAGAAAGTTTTGGGAGATAGAGCTGGTGCAATAAGCAATTACTCCTCTATTGTTGATTTTAGCAATTAGGTCAATAATTGACCATGCATGTACCTTGGGAAGGGATGAAGAACTCTTCTCAGATGCCTAAAGGAAGTTTTTTGTCTGGCACATATTAGAGTCAACTAGTAGGATTTAATTTTTTAAAAACTAATTGCCAGAGACAACTCCAGTCTTATTAAATCAACTTATTTAGATGATGGATGGATCCTAAACATCTTGTATTTGAGCGAAAAGGCCAGGTGATTTTTTTGCACATCTCAGATTTTTTTAAATACTGTAGAAAAGAGTTATAATAAGTATATGACTATTATGTGTACATGTGTGTAATGAGCTCTGGTATCTGCATGACTCAACTATGATGTGCTCTCCAATACCCACCTTTAATTCACATCTGTCCATTTACTATCAGTTACTAGTTGCATAGAGACTAAAACTGATCTTAATACTGATGTGAGCAAAACATAAATAAGTAGACTAATACACAACAAAGACCATAAGATGCATTTGTTAGCCACCAGGCAAGCTTAAAAAGTGTTGAAATATTGTCTTTCTTTGTTATTTTTAAAACTAGCAGCTCTTTCATTCAAATTAAATAATTGGAAGTTAATAGTATGTGTTATAGTGTATACATGCATGTAATTTTTAATACTTCTTGGCAGAAGACTTCCACTGGCATCACATTGTTAGAGACCTGGCTTCCAAATGCCAAAGCTGCTTAAGATGTGTGCTCAAGGCCAGTGATCACAAGCCCGTATGCCTGCTTTCACTATGAAAGAGTCATGCAGGTAGCCAACAACCTTTGCCCATGAGCTCAAACATGAGTTTTTAATGATTGATACTTGGTATCTATGTCTGTTGTGGTATCATACATTTCTGCTAAATGAGAGTCAATAGCTAATCTGCATTAATATAAGATAATAAGGCACATGGGTATTTACTGCACAGGAAGTCAGAAGCAATGTAGATAAACTTGATTTTAAGCTTTTGGCATAACCCAAATTACAGCATAATTCCCTTGCCCACAGAGAGGCATATACCTTGAGCATATCTTTTCTGTCCCCTTGAAGGTCAAATCCTATCAAATTAGAGGAATAGGAAATGCTTAGGAATAAGCATGCACACACAGAGAGACATATAAACACTTGGACACACACATGCACACTCCTACACACACCCACACACATATTCATGCCTACACATGTATACACATGTGCACTTCTGCATCCCCACACACAGACCCTCATACAAAGGGTATGCCCTCCCCCCTTCATCTAATAAGATCTGCTTCTGAATACACATCCAAACCAACTATGATACAATCAATTTAACTCAAATCAGTGCTCTTTTCTGGAGCTGCTTCAACTGTAAGTGAAAATGAAAGCTTTGGAGCTGTCTTCCTTCAGTAAATGCAACACTTACAAAACTTTGGATGGCAGCAGGACCTGTGGGATCTGACCTGTTCAGTAGGAGCACCTTCACTCTCCAGGGGCTAAAGAGGAATTAGGGAGTGGCCAAAAATGAATAAATTATAGGTTTGGTTTTGTTTTACAAAGTATTCCCCCGTCTTAATCTCTCCCTGAGATGGCATGTTTGCTTGACATCCCACAGCCTGAGTTCTGATCCTGATTGCATCAGATGCTGTGACTGGTCCACTGGGGAAGGCAAGGACAGAGATGCCTGAGGTCCCTTAAGAAGGGGAGCTATGTGAACCTCTGTCCTATGTCCCTTGAGAAATAATGGTTCTCTGGTCCTTGCCTTAGCCAAACCCAGGCCTGATAATACCATGTTCTTAGCCATGAGCTGGCTCCCTTCTCTCTTTCTCTCACTGGCTGTACTCTGGGTATCTGGTCAAACCTGTGGGTCCACAAAACACTTCCCTGCAGACTTTACATCCAGCAGAGACACTGAGAAAGAAGCGATGGCACAGGGCCAGAAAAAGCATCCAATTCTAAATTGTAGGGTGACCCATGCTATTTATTTACACATTGGCAAAGTGAGTTGATTGGGGACTTTCCAGGGAAGAGAGTAATTTTTAGAGAGCTTTTATTTTTTGAATTATGAAATGCATACTTTATAAGGATGCTAACATTCTGAAATTGGCAGAAATACCTAATTTTCTTTTTTAATTGATGAAAGGGGAAGATAGTGGCAACAACTAACATTTATTTGATGTTTATGATTTGCCACTCTGATGCTTGCTTCCTGAGCACTTGTTTATGGAAGGAACTCTGATACTTCTTGCAAATTATCTCATTTAATTACCACAAAAGAGCTTGCTGGAGCTTGCTGGGTTATTACTCCTATTTCATATGTGAGGGAGAGATAATCAGAGACTTCTCAAAAACTTCACATAAAATGAGTGGCAAAACATGACTTCCCAGGCTGACTCAATGTCCATAGGACCAGGAAAGATAGCTATTGTTGCAAAAGAAAGGAGAAGAGAGGGTGGACGGGAGGAAACAGAACTGAATGGGAAATAAAGTCTCTCTTCAAATAGATTGTCTCTGCTGACTAAATTAACCAAATAAAAGGAAAATCTAATGCTACAAAAAATTAAGTTGTGTGTCATTCAGTGCGTTTCAGTATGTACCAGGGGAAAATAAAATTTGAGTAATTTCAGAGACATCTAAAACTAGTGGGAGAAATGAGAAACAGGCTAGTGAGGTATTCTCTCTCTACTCTGCTCTGTGATGGGGACAGCTAGCTGTGCCTTGGGCATTCATTCAGGGTCAAGGACAAAGCATGTTCAAGGGTAGTTTCTCTGAGGCATTTCCAGGAAAGCTTTGAAGGTAGAGAAGAGTGTGGCTCAACAATAGCCTAATGAAAATGCCTTGGAAATTCCAAAAATTTCTGTGTTCTCTGCTCAAATGTATTATGCCAGAGAGTTTTGTCAGTGCAGTGGAGTCACAGGGGTCTCTTTGTCCCAGTACTTCCTCTCCAGGGCCGTCCCCAGGAGCTGCCAGCTGTCAGCCTGAGCTCCCCTAGGTTGGTACCATTATAACACTGGCATCTCTCTGGTTCTTGCTGTTGCTTTTATTTTGAACTACTTCCATCAGTGAACAAATGCTCAATCAGTTAACTCTCAGGCAGGCTTTGGCTTAGAGAAACAGAAAACATGGCAGTGAAAAGCCTAGAAAAGAGCAAAACAAGAGATGTAGGTGTGTGTGTGTGTGTCCACAGTGGTGTGTGGACATGGTGTTTTGGATCTGTTTTTTGGTCTAAGTGGCTAGAGGAGCCAGAAAATAAGTGTTGGAATTGATGATAGTGATGTTTTAATTCATTGATAATCTTCCTTTTGGGGGAGATCACAGCAGGGTCACCACTAAGTGCAACAAAGTGAAAACCATTCTAAACAAAGAGTTTGAGCAAAGAATTTGTACTCTGTCAGGAGCTCAAAAGAAACCTCTGACTAGTAGTTAGGGAGGGTTGAGCCACAGCTGGGTGGCCTGTGAACTGTGCTGTGTGTGGTCAATTCAGAAGCAGCCCTGATGAGAAGGGATGCTCTGATTTTGCATTCACAGGCATCTCACCTAGGTGCACAACTAGACTGGACTGCCTGAATGTCTTGACTTGTCAACATGATGTGCCATGAATTTTAAAGAGAAGGCACTGATTAATGTCCTGTGTTAAAATGATCAGGTTGGAAGTTAAAAAAAAGTCTCAGCATCTTAGACCAGTGAAATCGCTAAGACTGCACAAAGCAAGCTTGAATGTCTACAGCATATTTGACTCAGCTATCTAGATATGTGAGCTTTTCAGCGCATAGGATGAACCAGATTGAACAAATGTCGCTGAGAGCATTACTGCACTAAATGGTACAGCAGATATTCTCCAAGTAAACCCAAAGCTGAACAGTGGTTAAAGGGATAAAAACAGATTTGATTCAGAACTGTTGCAATAGGAGAAAAGAGACCTCAGTAAAGACTTGGACTGAATCCCAGTATTCTGGGCAAGTGGGAACATACAGGCATGGGGCAGGGTGATCAGTGGCTGGAAAGTCATCATGAGGAATTACCACTGATAGGAGGGATTCTGACTAACACAACGTAACAGGGTTGTGGGAGAAGGCAGGCCAGGGTGACAGCATCAGCTCAGAGATGGTAGGGGATGAGGAACCTGATTAGACATTGAATGTGATCGGATATGGAGCATGGGGAGTTCTGCTAAACTGGACTGGCAGGATTCTTTGCTAAAACTGGACTTTGCAGGACATGTGCAGATGGGCCTAGGAGAGGACTTAGCTTAAGATTTAGACAAGTAAACAGGCGTTGTCAACATGGACATGTTTATGTTCAGGTGCAACAAGTTGACTCTCATCAGACGGCCATAGGGGCACCTGATGATAAGTGCAGGCTTGCTGACCATCACGCCAAGGGCAGCATCTGAAATGTAGCCTGTGTCCCTGGATCTTTGATGCCATAAATCTTACTCCCTGTGTGCTCCAGTTTTCTTATTTGTAAAAGGGAATAATAACAGCTGGATCCAGGGCCAGAGTATGGCTCAGGGGTAGTGTACTTGCCTAGATTGCAAAAGACTGGGGGAGGTCAATCCCCAGCACTACAAAATAGAAACAAAACATGAGTTTGATCAATCTCATTGAGTGGTTCTGAGGCTCAAACATATATAAGGTACATAGAAGCAGGCCCAATGAAAAGCATGCAATAAACATTAGCTATTGTTATAAGAAAAAGTTTTTTGGGATTTTGTGAAATCCCCATGAGCTTACAGTGTTAGGCTGACACACTAGCACTAACATATTTGTGAATAGCACATATGATAGACATTTGCTAAACAGTATTTGGATATCCTGCAGGTAGCTATATGCTATTAACATGGATATAAAATACAAGATTTAGTTCCATTTCCATCACTTGACATGCTGATTATTGCTTAACTCTTTCATCTAGTTTATTTTAGTTTATCTATTTATTTTTGGTGCAAAGGATTGAACCCAGGGCCTCAAACCTGCTAGGCAAACACTGTAGCACTGGACTGCCCTCCCAGCTCTTCTCTCATCCAGTTCTGAGTTTATATGTGGAGTGAGATCAGGAAGAACCAAGCAGAGAGATACTTAGCATGTGCTCAGTAAGAAATGAGTACATGGCAGATGTGAAGCCTGCATGTCACTGTGAAGTCACTGTGATACTTCTAGCTCCATTATTACTATTTCTGCTACCAACAAAAGAAACTAAAATGGAACATTGCTCTGGAACAAAAATTTGTTGTCTCCCAGCAAGTAGACCCAAGGAAAAGAAAATAAAATGCAATTTCTTGCTTGGAGTTAAAGTTAACAAACAAGATTTTTGACAATACATCAAGTCAATGTTCATGAACTTTATGGAAATGTGGAGTCGGTAATTATACTATATTTCATTCATTCTGCGATAGCCAAGTTTTCAACTTTTAAAACACTTTTAAAATTGTGATATGTCTTTGATAGCATGTTATAAACTAATCCAGTATTTTTTTCTTAGAATACCATAGAATAATGATATGTTTTATAAACAATGACATTTTAGATTTGATTAAATATGATAATTGAACCAAACTGGGGAAAACTAGCCATCAAACATTGAAAAAGGTGTCCCTGTGGAGCTTGGTGATGAAATCTGTAATTTCTTTAATATATCATGGTGTCCTAGCATGAGAATCCTCACATGTGTAACATGCATACATTTATAGTGTCATGAACCTACAAGTTTTAATAAATTTAAAAAAACCAGAAAACATGTTTGAAACCCAGGGATAAGAATCAGAACAGTTCCTGTTATCCCTTGCACAGAATACAGGGAGGCTCAGGACTGTTGTTTCTGTGACCCCAAATGCTCAGGGCTCCAGGGCTTGGCTTTTCATCTGTTTGACAATGTCCTTGCTGCTTCTCTGACTGTACCTTGTACTACTCTTCTCTTTCACTCTCCTTTCTCCTTTGTCTTGCTTCTTTTCAAGCAGGAGGAATGTGTTCCTCACCCACACACCTCACATTTGTGCCTTATTCCTCAAAGCTTCAATCCTTCCCTGTACTTTCTATCGCCTACACTTCCCACCTCTTCATCCTTTAGCAATGTTTTTTCCATTTAGCATTTACTACTGTCTTATTTACTTTTCTCATTGCTGGGACAAAATACCTGACACCCACAGTTTAAAGAAGGAAAGGTTTGTTTTAGCTCACAGGTCTTTTTTTTTTTTTTTTTGTACTGAACTTGGGACCTTGGGCCTCCAAACCAGGCAGTGGAAACACTGAGCTAAATCCCCGGCCTTAGCTCACAGTTTTGAAAGATTTCAGTTCATAGTTGGCTGGCTCCAAGGCATGGTGGCATGGCAGAGGGGCATCACAGAGGAGAAACAGTCTATGGCAGGGGAGTTAGAAGGCAGGGAGCAGTGAGCAGCAACCAGAAACAAACACACCAAGCTTCCCTTTCCTTTTTATTCCATCTGGGCTACAAGCCTTTTGGGTGGTGCCACCCATGCCCAGAGTGAGCGTCCCTCTTCAATAAATCCATTCAGCCACACCCACAGCTATGCTAATTCCAACCAGTGGACTAGTTTAGGGCCCCACAGCCTTAATCGTGGCATCACACACCCTAGTTCCAGCCAGCTCTGAAAAGCCACTCCTATGAACGTGTGAGGCTTTGGGGGAATAGCTAGACACCAGCCACAACAACTACTAACTGGAATACTCTATTACTTGCTCATACATATCCACTGTTAGACAAGGGTTCAATAAAATCAAGAAACCTCGAATATTTTGGTCCTGTTGCAATCAAGGACACAACCCACTACCACATAGTAGAAACTCAATAAGCAACTGTTAAATTAATTCATTGATGATCAACTCTGTGGCTATTTCTAAAATAAAAGAAGCTGAAGAGGGATAAGGAATAGTTTTAAAGTTTCTGCTTGAGCAGTAGCCTTAAATGTGAGTTTCACCTTGGAATGACTTTGAAAAGAAAAGGTTTCCCAGTTCAGTATGGGGGTGTGGGTTTCCCAAGTGTTGATTTAATACATAGGCCAGTGTGTTCACTCTGAAAATGAAGATTCCTTTCAGTTGGTAAAGCTATTTCATAGGTAAATTCGTTTCCCAGCACCCAAGTAAATATAATGTCACAAGAGTAATATGGCCAGTGCTGATGGGGCCAATTGACTTTTATTGCCATTAGATTCTACTTTAGAAACAATGTGTGCTTTAAGTTTCATATTTTAAAAGAGGAAAGGTGGATGCATGGCTTTCCTGGCCCATTTGAAACCTTACATTTTTTAGGATTAAAAAAAATACTGAATGTAGTAGTGCTAGAGAGAGGGTTAGGAAAGAAGCATGTAATTTATTTTTAATGAACTTGCAAGGCTCCCTATTTTACCTTATTCAGCTAATTTTTCCTTGGTTCATTTTTAATTCTTCAGCCTATGAAATGCACATGGTATCTCTTCCAGTACACACACACACACAGACACACACACACACACACACACACACTGAGGTGTGGTTTTCAAGGTCCTATCATGTTTAGCAAATATTTCAGATGAAACGATATGTTCATCTGTTACACTGATTGCCAAGATTGCAGCATGACAACAAACATTATTTGGGGGATAAAATCTGAAATTACAGCCCACTCTCTCTGCCGTCTGCGGTAATGAACAGATGCACGTTAATTTTTTTGCGGCAGTGTCCATTAGTGGGGCACTGTGGGCTCCTAGAATATTAGCGTCACAGCCTGTCATGCCTAATGGCTTATGGTGGAGACAGTAGAGCCAGTGAACAGTGGAGACATCATACCAGCACAGTTCCCAGCCTGTGAGGGCTGCAACTGTGTGTGTGCTTGGGAAGATGTGTCTACAGTGTGAGATGGCAGCAGCATGAACTTTTTTTGCTTATATGGAAGGCAGAATCGAAAACTAGCAGAGCAAGTGTAACAGATGTGGTGTGCTCTCCACTACTTAATGAATAGTACAGTATATGGAAGGGAGCTCACATTTCCATTCAACTTCCAAGGTTTTCTTATTGGGAAAAAATGACACACATATAAACTTAGAATTAGCCCTGAGTGTGGAATTGTTAATTTTGACACAAAGTTTAGGGTCTGTGTAGAAAATAGGTTGTTGAATCTAATTAATTATAAAATCTTTGCTGGAATTTCTTATGATGTCTAAGATTATATTCTGGTGACAAGCTTGCGAACATCCTTAAACTGATAATGTTCATTGCATGATTAGCCTAGTTTTCTCTCACAGCTGTAATAAATTACCTCAAACTTGGTGGCTTAATAGCATAGAAATTTTTTATCTTCTAGTGCTGTAGGTTAGAAATATGGCCTGAGTCTCACTGCATTAAAATCAGGGTGTCAGAAGGGTTGCATTTCTCTCTAGAAAAGGATGAATTTCCTTGCTTTTCAAGCTTCTGGAAGCCCACTTGGACTCCTTGGCTCGTGGAGTCATTTCCAAAGCCAATGTCATAGTGTCTCTGTGCTTCACTTGTCATATACTCTTTTTGGGCAAAGCTCTGGAAAAGTTCCAAAATGATGCTATGTGACTAACTCAGGCCGACCAGAAAATACCAGATAATCTTCTCATCTCAGGATCCATAATTTAATGCCTTCATCTTGCATATGTTCACAGGTTCTTGGGATGAGGATATGGAGAAGCCTGGGGCAGATTAGTCTGCCTACCAAAACTATGTAAGAACTATGTAAGACTCAGATGCTGTTGAGTGAAATCTACCTCTGTCATTTTGAGCTTAGATATTTGTAAAGAGTTAGTCATTAATGATACCAGTTTAGGAGACAGGTGGATCAGGATTCAAAACCTGTCACACATGTTTGCTGAATGCCTACTAAGTGCTAAGCTTTTGCTCTGGTCTCTGGGGATATGGCAGTGAATAAGACACATTTTCTGTCCATGAGACATTTATATCACAATAAGGCAGGTAAAAATAGAAATATGTGGTGTAATGTCAGGTCGTGATAAGTACAGAAATGATAAATGGCAGTGCATGCTTCTACTTTAATGTCTACAAATCACTCAGTCACTGTGGCTGTGTGTCTAGTCATTCATTTATTCATGTCACCATCAAAATTTTCTTTGGGACACTTAAAGTGAATAAGGTGTAATAACAAGTTTTAATATACAATATAAATCAGTGATATAGTGTTTTTTAACTTTGTGGATGAGAAAACTGGCTCTAAAACATTAATCAACTTCTTATATGACTTGTTATCATGTGGGAGAATAGTAATATGAACTCAGAGTTCTGAGATGTCATTAAAATTGAACTAAAAAAACCCCTCTATTTATTTATTCTTTACCTAAGCAGGTAGTGACCCCTTTGTATGTTGTAAAAGGCAAAATAAGGACTGGGCTAGGGTTTGAAACCTTTTATTTTTCTCTAGCCCTGAGATAATATGATTTTTTTGAGCTTCCACTAATTTTCTTTTGATCATTTATGGGACTATTCTATCTTTGATCAATCATTTAAATCTCTGTTTACACAGGCTTAGCAGAGGGAAGAGTTAGACAATTACCCATGCCTTGGAACTAATTTAAACAGCCTCTTCAGGACTGTGGCTCATCTCTATTATTTCATTCTCTGCTTAGATAGACATTTAGTACACACATGACTGGGTGAAAGGAAGAAAAGGAGAGAAACCAGAGAATTGAGCATGACAGGAGTCTCTCAATGGAGTAGTGATGACCTTTGTGGTGGTGGTTATTCTTTTCTGTTCTGAGGGGGAGCATTTTCCCTTTGTTAATTAGATATGCCTAATTAGCTATTACATGTCTTACTTGGCTAATACTACCTGAAAATATTTTAGAGAGAATACAGATGTAAATGAATTCTCAATCTATATTGAGGAATAGTATTTAATAATTGAAACTTCGATCGACTACCTTCTTTAATATCTGACCTACAATTTGATTATAGCTTTATCTTTTTCTGTTCTTACCATGTCAGTGAGAGGTTGAGGTTTTTTTCCATTAACTTTATTGGTGCATTTTAGGCATACAATACAATTACATTCATCATTGGGATCTTGTATCTTTACATGACATAGCTTGGTTCTTATTTTTTCCTCATTCCTCTGCCCTCCCTTCACCCCCTCCACCCTTTCCTATTTACAAAGACTTTGTTTCCATTTTTTTCCTTTTCTCATGTTTTTTCTTTTCCTTTCATTCCTTTTCTCTAACTTTCCCACTTCCCCTACTCTTTAGACCTTTTCTTCCTATTACACAATATCAATTATAGATTTTGATCCTTATTTACACTTTTAGTTTTTCACAGCAGAGAAACTATTTGATATTTGCACGTGTGTGTGTCCTATTTATTTCACATAAGATCATGGCCTCAATGTGAACCCACTTAGCTATAAATGTCTCTAGTTTCTCATTCTTTATGGCTGAGTAGTACTCCATTTTATTTTTTAAAAAAACTTCTTTACCCAATCTCCAGTTGATGGGCAATTGGGTTGTTTCCAAGTTTTAGCTATTACAAACTGTGTTGCTATAAACATGGGTGAGCATATATCACTGTGGTATGAGTCTTTTAATTCTTTGGGGAAGATTCCCAGCAGAGGAATAGCTGGCTCACATGGGACTTCTAATCCTAGTTGTTTGAGGTATTTACATACTGATTTCCACAGTGGTTGCAGTGGTTGAGTAAATGAACCCCCTGTAGTAAAAGCTGTATGGCAGCATCAAGCCTGTTCTCTGCTTTTCCTACTCTGTTGCCCCAGCTCTGTGATGTTGCCATGAAAAATGCCTAGCTGTCACTCTATCCATTGCTTTGACCTGCTGCCACACATTGGACCCCAGCCCATGGTGTGGATCCCTCTATCCACTGCTAGGCTGCATTCACCCTTGTGAGAGGCCAGTCTGCCAAATCCCAGCTTAGCCTCCCAAATGCCTTGAACTCGCTCTTGCCTAACCCTCAGAGTCATACATTTCTCAGAACACTCTGTCCTGTCTTCCTGTTCGGAGTTTATTACATCTCCTATAGTGGATTTTTACCCATTTTCCCTGAGATTCTGTTCAAATACCAGCTGGAACTTTTGCTTTTAGAATCCTAAGACACCACCAGTAAGGATGCTGTTTTGCTTGCCTACAATCTCCAGAAATTGTGGGCCAGATTCTCAACAAATGGGGGGAAAATAGCATTGTGTTATGTAACAAGGCAAGAAAATGTGAGTCTTGCATCTTTTCTTCTGGCTTTGCATTTTCTCCCTCCCAGGTAAACACCTTTTCTACTCAGTGTCTACTTCTGGGAGATCTTTGAGGAACTAAGTGCAAGGATTGTAAGTTAGTAATCCAAGAGTGTTTTTCCTTGAGGGTTGGCACCAGAAAATGAAACAGAAAGTGTGGAGGGGCTGTCTGACCCAACAGTGGCAGAACAGGATTCTAAGCACAATATCCTACTAAATGACGCACATAAGGGGCTAGAGCTATGTAATACCTTTTATATTGCTGCCTGCCATCTGGTTGGCAATTGTTAAGCCTAAACTATTCAGGTAAGCTGTATTTCCTCAAATAGTGTGATGTTATGGGGATTTCAGCAGCCATTTGTCTTTTTAGTTATAATTGTATTTCTGTGTTTTCCAGAATAAAGCAAACTACATTAGCAGGATGTTTGCAGAGCATGTGTTTAGTTACCTGAGAAGCACAAGGCAGGAATTCTGCACTTGTGAGGATGTTCAGGGGACAGCAAGTTGCTCCCTTCCCATTTGAGCAAGGAATTCCAGCTGAGGATTTTCATTTAACACAAATTATTTCACTCCATCTGAATCCTGGCCAGGAACACTCCTCTCAGGAAGAATGAGGCTTGATGTCTTAGTTACTTCCTCTTTGCTGAGATAAAATACCCAACATCCACAAGTTAAAGGAGAAAAAGTTTATTTTAGCTCACTGTTTGTAGAGGTTTCAGTCTATAGTTGGCTGGCTCCAAGGCAGGGTGGCGTGGCAGGACAGGCAGGAGGCAGCGAGCTTGCTTTCCTTCTTTCCTTTATTTTCCGTCCAGGCTATAAGCTGATTTGTTTGTGCCACCCACTCCCAGGATAAGGCTTCCCTCTTCAGTAATTCTATCATCCACAACTATGATAAACCAATCAATGGACTGATCCAGGTAGTACACACCCACAATGATCCAGACACCTCTCAAAAGTCCCACCTATGACCCCGTTGAGGCTTTTGGGGCATCTAGATATGATCCATAACATAGCATTCAGCAAAGACTGTAGAACTCTTTCTTTCAGATGAGTCCTGCAAAGTAGAGGACCAAGCAGAGGATTTCCAGTAGTTTTCTTCCTTCCTTATTTATTTATCAGTAAAACTGTTGATAGTTTCACCATCTCTTGGAAGTGGTGAGGGAGAAAAATGGTTGAGATACAGTTTGCTCTTATACCATAAAGTAAAACTTGCTTTAAGATATCAACCTTGCCTATTAACTAGATTTTTAAACTACAGTAGAAGGAAATGTCTTCTAAATGAAACCTGATATTCCCACCTGCTGAGCTGACAAAGTAAAATATGCATAGAGATTTAAACTCCATATAATCCTCATGTCCAAGGAAATGGATTTGTCTCTCCATTGATCCATCCATGCAAATGACATTCAACAGACTTTTGTGGGCACACATTTTTTTGCCAGGCACCTTATAAAGTTGTAAGAACACAGAAATGAATAGACCAACTTGCCTGCTCCACAAAAGTTTCTAAAATAAGAGTAATGTGAACAAGAGTTAAATTTGCATTTCAACATCAGACTCCTTCATCTTCAGACTTCTTATGTTCTTTCTCTATGATTGTATCCATCTTCATGCCTCTAGCAAATTTCTAGGTGCTGACTGTTCACAATTTATATTTCCAATTTACATCTCTCTCGTTACTCTAGACACATTGATCAAACTGCCTAATTTGCATGTCCATCTGGATGTCCCAGAAGCACCTCAAATTCACCATGTCCCAGAACAAAGTACTTATTGTTCTCCCAGCCTCTGCTCCCTTAATGATGGATGCTTCTCCCCCATGCTGGACAGCTCCCTATTGCAGGTCCTGAAGATTCACTACCCTTCCTCTAGCCACTTCTAGTTCCACTGCCTGGAATTTTAATTGATTATTATTTTGGAGTCAATTTAGAGATCCTCTAGACCTTTCACCTAATCTCTCCTAATGTCAACAATAGGAAAATTATTAAAACTAAGAAATTAACCTTGTTAAAATCCTATTAGTGTATTTACAGAATATATTCAGATTTCATCAGTTTTTCCCTTCATGTCATTTTTCTTTTCTT
>NW_004624812.1:7795022-7809756 GCF_000247695.1 Heterocephalus glaber | reverse complement strand
TTTTTTTTTTTTTGGTACCGGGGATTGAACTTGGATCCTTGCACTTGCGAGGTAGGCAGTGGAACTACTGAGCTAAATCCCCGGCCCCTCATTTTTCCCTTCTATTTCTTCCCCTGAAATCCAATACAGAGTGCCATGCTGCATTTAGTCACTGTGTCTGCTTTGTTCCTTCCAATCTGGGACAGTTCTCTCCTTGTCTTTTGTGACCTTGACTCTTTCAAAGAGCACTGGTTTATTGTTTTGTACAATATTCCACTATATGGCTTTGATGGGTGTTTTCTCATGATGAGTAGAAGATTATGAATTAATGGAAAATATTCTACAGAGGTCTTGCACCTTCGCAGTTTATGACAGCAGCTGGTACATGAGGACATGTGCCACTCACTGGGGACATTATCTCCAATCACCTGGTGAGTGTAGTATCTGCCAGAATTCTGGATCATAAAGTTATTTTTCCCTCTACAAATATTTAGGAGGAAAAATATGTCCTATTTCTGTTTAAAATGGTACTCGTTACTTTTGCATTGATCAGTCCTTCTTGCCTGAAGCAAAGATTACTGTTGGCTTCTTATGATGATTTTTCTATTTTACTCATTCTTTCTATATTTATTAAATGCAATTCTTCTTTAAGGAAGAGCGATTGCCTACTCCATTTATTTATGTGTTCAATTATTTACTTATATATATCAATATGGCATTGCGGCTATTTATTTTCATCGTTACTTTGTTGTTTCTCACATTGATTCTACTTTAGTCACTGGGAAATCTTTCAGGTTGACTTTTGGGTACTTTTCAATATATACAAATCTCTCCCTTTTTAGAAGAACTTTCTTGAATTGATAGAAAATGCTGCAGATTCTGGTTTTCTTATTCCTTCCCCTGGAACCAACCAGTTCTTTATGCTAGGTAAGAGTTCTCTAGAGCAAGTGCTCTGCTGCTGAGCTACATCCCAGGTCTGTGAAGTTCCTTTTATTGAAGAGTGGTGCTAGCCAAGATTCTGATGCTGGGTATGCTTGTTGTTATAGTGGGTTGACTATATCCAGTATCTTGGGGAATCAGGCTCGGAAACAGACAAATGTGCACTAATTCATGAACAAACACAGTTCTATCTATTTATCAGATATGTCTCTTTTAAATTCCATGGGTCCATATTGATTCCAGTCTCATCACCCTAGAATATATTCTAGTCTTCCTCTTTTCCTTTTTCAAAACCTAGCCTTCATGATTTCCAATATACTTGTTTATATTTCAACCCTAATATTCAAATAAAATTGTTTCAGAATCACTCATCCGTCCTTCTGCAAGAAAATACTCCAACTGAAGTACAATGTTTGGGTAAAGTTCTCTTTATTTTTGTTCTTAAAATAATCTACTGCATAACTAACATTTCACTGATGCTTGGACCACTGAAACTGGTATCCTGTGTGATTTTTTTCTTCCTTTGATCCATTCTTCGCAGGAAAGTCAGGTTGATACAACTAAATAAAAGTCAGGCTGCATAGTCATCCTGTTTAAAATTCTCTAGTATTTTCCCTTAGCCCATAGAATGAAGTTTCAAGTGTTTAGTATTACATAGAAAGCCTTTCCTGATCTGACTCCCATCTCTTCAATGAGTATTGGGTCTTTAGCTCTTGTACTGGTCCAGACTCAGAACTCCATATATGATGATTGACTCAAAAATTATAAAATATTTTGATTAAAAGAAGTGCTCTGAGAGCAACTTGGACAACGATAATTTTCTGGTGAGGAGGGTAAACATAAAAAGGAAACTTGGAAACAAGAGAAAAGAAAAATAGGTAACCTAGATGTCTACTGTGGACCAAGCAGAAGGTGCACTTCTTCAGACAGCACCCAGCCCTCCATCCATGGTGAGGGTGAGTGGAGCAGTTAATGGAGCAGATGCTGGAATCAAAGCAGAACTAGGTTAAAATCCCAGTTTCTACTTGATAACCACATCTGACACCAATGTTGCTGGTACTGCCCTTGCAAGCATCATTTCCCCCTTGGACAGGACTAATACAGAGGGTCAGAAAAGCTGACTTGTGTCCTGTACTAGCCAGCTTTTGGTCACCATGACAGAATAACCGAGACAAGGAACTTGGAAAGGGTTCATGTCAGCTCTTGGCTTTAGAGGTTTCAGTCCATGAGCCATGGGCCTATGGCAAGACAGTTCACCGTGGCATAAGCGAGTAGCAGAGCAAAACCACTCAGTTCATGACCACGGAGGAAAAGAGCGAGGAGGGGACCAGTGTTCCAAATCCTGCTAAGGGCATGTCCCCAGTAACCTAGATCCTCCCACTGGGCCCCACTCTCAGAAGTTCCCTCATTTCCCTTTAGTGCCACCCTGGGGACCGTGCTTTCAACACTGTACCTTTGGAAGACATTCGAGATCCAAATTCTAGCATAACCTGAGTAAGGGAGGATAGCAAAGCACTCACCATGGATATGTGGACAGGTAAAAGGCATGCTCAGGAAAGGTAAGTGGGTAAGGAAAAACTAAACTTTGCCTACTTCAGTCTTTTCCTGACTATCCTTTTATATATGTTTGAAGTGCATGTACACTGTGGACAAAGGGACTGCTATGTAATGAAACAGAATTTTCATTCTCTTCTTGGTTATATCCTGGACTAACTTTGTAATTTCAGTAATGCCATTTTATATCCTTGAGTCTTCCTATTTAAAAGCTAAAAAGTTGAATTTGATGATCCCTATTACCACTTCTTTCTCTTCTCTGGCTTCAACTTTTACTGCCTGTCCTACATTGCTGCCTCTGACATTCCTTTCCTTTTACATATGAAATGGGCCTATCAGTGCTGTGAGATAGTGGTGGAGTGAGATGGAGGAGAGCTGATCTGTGGCAACTAGACAAACATGTCAACTCCTTCCATCTGTCATTAGCACATTTCTGAGCATTTGTTAAAGGTATCAACATCTTTGATGTTAAAAGGCATCAACCAATAGCCATACAGACACTGCCCAAAGTTGACTAGGCCATTTCTAATTGCAAAATAGTCTACTCTGCAGCCTAGTCTTTATGTTTTTCTTAAGTATGAAACCAGAATAAAATAAAATAAATTGTGGCATGGACAATTATTGCTAGGCATGAGAAGAAGCTCAATTCTTGGGCACATCATGAATTTGATCGGATTATAGAATGTCCCTTTGCTGTGGACTCTACTCAATCTTCCTTTATCTCCTTCATCCTCTGTCTGAACCACTATGAGGTAAATGGACTGAATCACCTCCTTAAAACATGTTCTCATATTTTATTATATTGTGATTTCCTATCATTAGGTAACATTTGCATTTTTGCTATGTGTTTCATGGTGCAACTTTCACAGAAAATGAGGACTGTAGCTCACATGTCAGTACTACTGCCTCTGCAAGACTACACCATAAGTTCAGAAGTCATATTTTATGCTATTTCCAGGACAAGAAATTTCCCTCTGTAAATCAAAGCCAACATTAATGTTAGACTAACCACATCAAAACACCATTCAAATTAAACTCTATACTCATTTGTTTAAAATAAAGTTTAGGTAGGAAGTTGTCTTGTTTTTGATATTTTGCATTTCTTATGATTCATTTATATTCAAAACACTTCTGAATTTGTGTGCATGCATGGGTGTGTTATTCATGGCTTTCCAAGGGCACTTAGAGATACAGACACTTGTTTTATGGACTTTCACTGGAACCTGCAAAAGCACATGCAGTACTGGACTGTGCCCACAGTTTCAGGGCTGACTTCAGTCCCACCGTGGGTGTTTCTATTGCCCTGTGTTGGTTAGGGTGGAAAATGGTTACCCTCCTGTACTCCCAAATCAGACATGGCATAATGTTTAAGAGAGTAGAAAAATACTTCTAATAGTGATATACCTTAAGACCTCTTTTCACCCCTCAAAGGCCCTTCAGACAACACACTGCTGCTCTTTCAGTTGAAATGATAATGTGTAGGTCCTTATTATTTAAGACTTGTAAATAAGCCAGATTTACCAATGTCAAATTACTGGTGAATCGTTTGACCCCACATTTATTTCTAATTTCCACAAGCCGTTGGTAAGAGCTGCTGTAAATCAGGTTGCCATTGATCTTGGCTCCCGCTCATGTAATTCTAAGATGAACTGTCTATGATCTACAGAAGATCTGACTGCTGCTCCAAGAGAATGCCCTGGCTGGACTTCCCAGGATGCCTTGGAAACCTGCATGGCTCCTAATTACTCAGGGCAGGGAGAGGCACACACCTGTGGGGGTGGGTCAGGGGAATCTCTGATATAAATCTGTGCATTAGTAAATCTAAGCACATAGAGTGGTGAGATTTGGCCTTTGAGGAAAGACTGAGGAAAATGCTAAGTGTGTCTGTAATAGGCAATCACTTAAAACTATTGATTTAATTAAAAGTAACTGCATGTCCATATGAAAGGCACTTAAATGATCCTCACAGTCAGACTTCCTGTACTTCATTATATTTTTATTTGAGTTCTCTGCATTTGTAGCTAAAGAGAAAGCCCTGCAACCTCCCACAGGCTTTGCCTATTTCCATGTGCATTGAAAATCCTCGTATGTGAGCCAGTTATCCTTCTCTCAGATTGGCGTCCCCACCATTGTGATCATCCTCAGAGTGAGGTATGGGAGAGTTGCAAGATAATATAATAATAAATACTTGTGAGTCTCTCTAAGACAGTCACTGTGTTTTGTTCTTTTGGGTTTTTTTTGCTTTCATATTGTTGATCTTATTATGTCATACTCACAGCATCTCTGTGAGGTAAGTAATAAGGGAAAGGGCATTTTTGCTTTTGATGGAAATGGGAGCTAGGACTAGTTTTAATGGGGAGAATGACATTCGGAATCAGACTTATTGCTCTCTACGTAGGAAGCTGTAGTGTAGAGGAGGTTCCTCCTCCAGCTGAGCTGCGGACTTCCGATGTGGTCTCTGTCTGCCAATTTACAGTACATCTCCTCACCCTTAAGATAAAGGGTTGGCTATACAGTGGACCCTTGACTTATGAACTCAGTTCGTTCCCGATGGCTGGTTGTAACTCAAGTTGATCAATGGAAAACTCAGGCTTATCTGCACAGCTTTCAAAGTCTGTCTCCTGTGTACAGTCAGATTTCAGTGTCCTTAGATATTAGCCTAGGATTTCTCAATTAACCCCACACAAGAAAGGACATTGTAATGTTCCTTTCAGAACTCTTTAAGGATTAAATCTGTATCTGAGACCATTTGCAAGCACAAGTGGCCTGCATTCAGGTCGTAGCTCAAGACTGTTCCTAAGTTAAAACTAATACCCTTGTCATAACCCAAGCTGTTTGTGTGCCAGGTCGGTCATAACTTGAGGGTTCATGTAAAGCAAATTCCCACAAATGTGTATTGTTTTTCTATCAATTCTCATTATATAATTTGATATTCTTTTTAATGTATTTTTTTCCGTTGCTGGGGATCAAACCCAGAGCCTCTTGCATACAATGCAAATGATCTGAGCAGTCTAGATGGCTAAGGTACATATTTCAAATATTAGGCATTGGATTTTCACTTTCCATGGCAACACTTGTGTCTCTTAACCATTCTTATATTAGACTCAGCAATTTTAGGCTGCCTTCCTTCTTCTTGGTCCAAATGCTTGAAGAGTCCTATTTTTTTCACCTTTGCAACAGAATAGCTAGAGGAATGGTTCTGATAACCAAACGTACATTTTAGAGCTAGTTATCTTCTCTCTCTCTCTCACTCTCTCTCTCTCTCTCGGCATTATTTCCACATCTACAAAATGGAAATTTTACCAGGTCCCAGTTCAGGGGATTGTGGTGAACTGCTTTTCATAGTGCTGCCATTTGCTGAGTTCAGTCTGTTCATGTTATGACCTTGCCAGGTCTTTGATATTCTTCCAGGGATGGGTGCCGGGAAGCTAAGCTCCATAAATGAAACTTGTTGTTATTCAGATTCTTCAATTTTTGGTATCTTAATGATCAAGGGGCTAGATGGTGGTGAATAGCAGTTTCATTTCACTACTTATATGGTGCACTTTTTTTTATCTATCCGTGTTACACCTGTGGCTGTGGACTCCCACCTTCCTGTGAACCAGCCATCTAGCACACTGTATTCTCTGGCATGAACATCTCTAAGTTTCAAAGAGCTTTATAAAATACAAACAGCAGTACCCAATTTTATCCATTTTATCAGTAAAAATGTTACATGTAAACGTAGGGAATAATTTTCATATTAAGTTGTTCTGGTAGTTATTAACATATAATTCTACAACCAAGAACATAGGATGATGGTGATAAAGCTCTCCAATTCTCATTCTTCAATTTGATTACACAGATAGCACAAAGAAATTCACTACCTATGCATAATTTGTCCTTGGTGACTCTATTCTACAACTTTTTTTCTGTTCACTAGTGCCCACCCACCCTTTGTTCACCATAATTTTTAGAGTTATGATTACAGCTGATTTTGAGGTGCTCTCTGATTATTAATTTATGCTAACTTGTAAATGATTGATATCTGCTTATCAATAGCATGCTGTCAAGGTCAAGGTCAACCTTAAAACATGTAGAGTGGTATATTTTCTGAAAGTCATTCAACACCAAATAGGATCCAAACATTCACTGTGCTGCAAATTATTAATTGGATCCAGGTGTTCTTTGTTGTCTTACTAGATGCTCTAGCTCTATTGTTTAGCGAAACATTTAGGAATCAACAGGCTAACTGCAATGAATAGCAGACTCAGCTATCAGCAATTGTGAAACCACCTAGCTCATCATTTGCATTCTGCTCTGCAGTAGGTAGATGAAGGTAGAGAGCTCCGTGATAGGGCACTTGTTAAAAGTTTTCCTTTGCCTGCCATATGTATGATTGCCTCCAAGTAAGAAAAATTGGTTCTACATGCTTAAATACTTTCCAAGTGATGCCTTCCTCTATGCTAATTCCCATTTCTTTTCTTAATTGTCTTTTTTGTGCACCATAAGGCCTTGTATTTTCTCTCTTTTGGTGTAACTTCATTATCCAAAAACAGACGTCGGTTATTTACTTTTCGGTTGTATTTTCTTTTCAAACTTTTTTGTTTATTTCAAATATTTATTTCCAGATATTTCATAACCGAGAGCACCCCCAAGTCATCCAGTGTTCAGATACACTGGATAACCAATATTTAAACACTCTTGTTTTGTGAGGACTGTTACTCAGTAGAAAAGCTTGAAATTCTAGTATGTTGGCAAATTAATCATTTTTAAAACTACTTTGGTTCAGTAGTATGAGAGAAGGGAAGGCTTTGGGTGATTTTTAAATAAATTGAATTTATTTAAATGAATTTTTATCACTACATCTCAATGGGTAACATCAGCCCTTTAACTTGTGAGAATATCATCTAACAGCTCAGTTTACATGAACAGATTCTGAGGACAGGTGAAGTTTTCATATTGGCCCAAGGAATGGCAGCTCTAAGTTTCACAGGACTTGAGAAATCTTATCACATATCTTACACCGAGCCCAGCAGTTGTTCCTGAGCAGGGTGTGGTGCCTGGCCTGTGCTGTCACAGCAGTGGCTCTGCCCATGCTCATCTGCCCCTTCTGAGTCTTATGCTGAGTCCACGCTGACCCATGTCTCTCACCATCCACTAACCTAAGATCAAAATGTATCAAAGATCTAAACATTAAGCCAGACACACTATAGGAGCAGGCAAAGACTTCATGAACAAAGCTCAAAGTGCAAGGGAAATACTACAAAGAATCAACAAGTGGGACCTCATCCTATTAAAAAGTGCTTGTTAATTTTATAAAATACAGGGTTTCAGTCTGGCACTTTCATACACTCATGGGACATATCTTGATTATACCTCTCTGCCCATTACCCTCCCCCTTTATTCTTGAGTAATAGTCTCCCTTCTATTTTTTGCTATCTTTTCATTCTTTTTTCCTTTTTAGATTCCACAAATTAGGGAAAACATGTGATAGTTGTCTGAGTCTGGCTTATTTCACTAACATGGTGATCTCCAGTTCCATCTATCCTCCTGCACTGACATAATTTTGTTCTTCTTTATGGGTGGCTAATATTCCACTGGGTATATATACTACCATTGGAATATATATATTATATATATACCCATCTGTTGGTGGGCACCTAGGCTGGTTCCATATCTTGGCTATTGTGAATTTTGCCAGAATGAACGTGAGTAAACAGGTATCCCTATAGTATGCTTTTATTCTTTCAGGAATATACAAAGAGTGGCATGGCTGGGTTGTATTGTAGCTCTCTATTTTAATTTGTTGAGGACCCTCTCACACTGATTTCCATAGTGGCTATACTAATTTACATTCCTACCGGCAGCGCAGAAAGGTGCTATTTTCCCTATGTCATCTCCGGCATTTATTGCTTTTTGTGCTCTTGATGATACCATTCTGAATGTTCTTAATTTTTAAGCTCTGATCTGGAATCGAGACCTTTACTCATTTCAAAACAAACCTCAGATCAGTATTTCTGGGGTAAGGCCAAATTGAAAAGCTTAGCTTAAAACAACAAATATCTCTGAGGATGTTCTCCCTCTAGTTTAGCTGCCAAAAATACTTCTTTTTTTCTAAAATGTGTGAGAAAGTTTGTGAGCAAATTATTTCTAAAATGGACAGAGACATTTTCTTCTTCACTTCAAAAGCTCTGCTGTATCCTGCATGCCTACTACAGACACAAGGTTGTGTCAACTGCACCGTGGCTGTGGTAACAGAACACTAAAGGGCTGTTCACACCCAGGGTGACTGTGTAATTTATTACCAAACTAGAACAGTTGTGCCATTATTCTGCCTACCATACTATCCCTGTCCTTAAAGTACTTATAGTATCTCTAAGCAAAAGCTCACACTTGAAGAATAGGAAGCCATCTCAGGAAGTATGTGTGGTCCGTGACAATGCATGCGTATATGAATAATACTGTGCAGTAGATAAAGAGAAGTTGCTTGACCTTGAGACAACCTTAACCTTAAAGAACTGATTTAGAAAGATGTGAAGGAATATATATCAGACAGTTACAACATGAGCAAAGGCTTGATGAGGTATGAGCAGAGATGAGTGGGAGGTAAAAAAAAAAGGAGACAGCCCTGAATGAAAACAGCATTTGTACCCAAAGCAGCAGGGCCAGGTTTGAAAGCTAGCTGCCATCAGCCTGCTATTTCCTCTAGCCACACTTCTGCATTCTCCTACATTCCCCAACTCAAACTCTCCCTGTAGTCTCTGCATATTCATCTTTTTTCAACCTCCATGATTCATTATTTCTTCCCCTTTCGATAATTTTTATTACTCTGCTTCTGCACTCTTTCCAAATCCCACTTTTCTCGTTCTGCCAGGCAGATTTCTAGTCTTCCATGCTACTCCTCTTCTTAGCTTGCTTTGTGGATCTTTGGTATCAGACTGTGAGCTCAATGAAAGAAAGGGCCACACTGGGTATGTCTTTGTGTCCCCAGTATTTGACCAGCCCAGGACAAGCAGGATGAATGGTTTGTGAGTGAACTGTACACAGAGTCCCCTGGAAGGCTGGGGTGATAGTAAAGGGCTGGCAGCAGGTGGTAATGATCAAGAAACTTGTTTATTTTCCCCAGGTGTGGGTGCTGATCCCTTTTCTACTCCTCCTCCCATCTTCCTCTCTCCTTTCATAAATGAATGTGGAACTCCTCAGCGTCATCTGATTCATTCTAATCATTTCACCCCCTTCACCCTCTTGGGAGCAAATACTGAAATCAGCACTATTCAAAAGCTGTATTTAACATATTGTTTCTAAAGTTATCCAGAGATGACATGAATGGTTTTTCTCTGTCAGTTGCAGGTATGTTTTATCTCCCCCTTTTTGTTTGCCCACTTTTCATAATCTATCCATTGCATCTCGTTCCATCTTCAGGCAGTTGGGAAATAGGAATTGGCTACTTGTTGTTGATGGCCCATGAATGATATTAGTTTCTGGTTGCTGTAATTAAAGATGACTTAAGTAGAAAAGATTGGTTATCTGCCCATTAATAAGCAAGGTGAGGTTCATAAGCTGCTTTGTTGCCAGCAAGTTCCTAACTTCAAACCCAACAGCTTTCCATTAAGGCAGGGGATTAACTATTAGTGCATCACAGTGGAAGGAACTAGAAGAACAGCTCCTCGGGTCCCAACAACAAATTACTTCTGAATCAAACCTCTGATTAATAGCTCCAGAGTTGCGCTCTGCTTTGCATAATTAAGTTTCATGGAGTGCCACAATTAACAGCCTTACCACCACCCAGGTAGAAACAGCTACCATTTATTTGGCCAGCACTGTCAGAAAGTGCTGGGTGGTGAATAAGAAGCATTTATGAGGGGATTAGGTACATTCTGGGTCATAAATTGAATAAGGCTATAATTACTTTCCAATAAAAAGCTATGAACATGATGATCCCATGATACTACCTCAAGTTCGTTTTCATTTTTTTCTGTTCATGTGGGTCTAAGAACTCCCTTCGCTAGCCAAATAATAGCTGTTGCACTGAAGAACTTGTAGATATGCAAGAAAGCTGACAGCTTCCTCTTCTAATATTTCATGGGCTTCCTAAACCCCTGTGCATAGCTTGTTTTAGGCCATTTATTATGGCTGCACTTGTTATCACACAAGTAATCAGACATGCAATGCAGCTGTCAGGTAAACTGCAGCCTCTTGGAGTTACCCGGGAAGAGAGCCAAGATGTCATTAGAACTACTGGGATAAAACCAAATGCCAAGTGCTTTGTTGGTGGCAAGGGGGCCAGGAATTAACCATTCATCAATTCTGAGGAATTAAAAGATGACCAGAAAACGTTATCTTAGAGGGGTTTTTTTTTCTGCAGAATGACATTTCTCTGACAGTTACTCCCCTGACCAATATCATTTAAATATTAAGACAGATGGATGTGAAGAAGCAATTGAAGGGATGAAATCCTCTGTTTTAGGCAAGTTTGTCTTAGATAGATAGAGTTAAAGGTATGAATAAAGGACTTTCGTGAGTGTCAGGTGCTTTTCTGTGCCCTTTACTTGCATAAATATTTTTAATGAAGAATTTGCTTTGAATGCTTAGCTACCTTTATCTTTTTTTTTTTTTTTTTGGTACCGGGGATCGAATCTGGGACCTTACACTTGCAAGGCATGCAGCGGCACCACTGAGCTAAATCCCTGGCCCTACCTTTATTTCTTTTTGGTGGGTTAATGGGGATTGAACCCAGGGCCTTCACATAGAACTACATCCCCAGCCCCCTCCCTTTTTTCTTTTTCTATTTTGATATAGGGTCTCCCTAAGTCACTAAATTACCCAGGCAAGGCTCAAACTTGAGATCTTTCTGCCTCAGCCTCCTAGGGTTCTGAGATCACAGGCATGCGCCATCATTCTTGGCTTCTTCATCTTTTCCTACCTTCCTTACTTCCTTATTTCTTTTATTACCTCATTCTTCCTCAGTTTGCTCATTTTCTCCCTTATATCTTCATCTCTATCCCTGTCTTTCTTCTTAGCTATATTTGTATTGGGTCTTAGAATTGATGGAGAGAAAGAGAAAACAATGAAACAGGGAGCACTCAATTCAAGTTCTAGAGATACCACTCTCCAAGAGAGTGATTGTGGGCAAGCTGATGCATCATCCTGCTCCCCTGGTTACTCGTCTAAAAGAAAAAGAAGCAGGGGATAAGAGCCAATCGACCTGCAGTGAAATGCTGTGATGAAAATCACAGGCGACGGTGTCCATGAAGTCCTTTGTAAAATCTATAGAGCACTACAAATTCAACTTGTTTCTGCTGACCCCCTAATGAACATTTTCAGGAATTTTGCTAGGATTTAGAGCTAGGCATATTGGAAAAAAGAAGAGACCATGCTCTAGACAAATTGGGTGCTCATTATGCACTTACCAGGAGGGAAATGCTGCCATTCCTGGCTAAAAAGCCATTTGTCTTGCAAATTTCTATAATGAACAGATTTTGGAATAAATACCATGTAATCTGTGATGACAGTTCTCTCATTTCTTTTTTATTAGTTCAATCTTCTCAGCATCTGAACCACAGAGCGACAGAACCTCCATAATCATTAAGGCGCTGGGTCATATGCATTCTTTCTCCTTTCCTTGGCACATAAGAGGCTCCCTCGCCAACTGCTTGTTACAAGGCCCACATTCTAGTAGTTAAATGCACCTATATAAGAACACCAGAACACAAAAGGAAGCGAACAGCAGGAGGCATGGCCTTTGCCACAATGCGCCATTTTCCCAGCTGATCTTTACCTGTGAATACTGAAAACCTGGGCTTCACTGGGAACTTGGAGATGACCTGAATTGCATTAAGCATCCTTTGCTTAAAATAAATTATCTCAATGGACCTTGATGTGGTTGTGGTGAATTCTAACCCTCCCTTTCCTCTCTCCACTTCTATTTTATCTTTCCTTAGGTAAGTGACGTTTGGTTATTGCTTTGGCTTCTTCGGGAGGGAGCCCAGAGGCCTCCCCATTCTCAGTCCTGCTGGAGGAAGTGTTGTGCAGTAACTGTGCATCCTGCCCCAGTGCTCCGTTTCTCTCCTGGCTCCTTGGCACAGCGGGCGTGTGCAGGTATGGCAGCCCATGGCTGATGGCTATGCACCTGTTCCTGGGGTATGTGAGTGCTAGACCCTTGTCAGAGACACCGATGTGAGAACCTCTAGGGAGCTGAGTGCCAAACAGCAGTCTGGCTTTTACCTCTGCACAACAGCTCTTCTGTGGGTTCTCATGCTTTCTCTGCCAGTCTACTCTGTAAACGTGAGCTTCATAAAATGTCTTCATGAACTGGAAGAATTTGATTTCTACTCATAGCACCACAGATGATGTCTGCCCTTTTAAACAAGAAGAAAACAGGCTTAAATGTATTTTGTTTAAATACCTGTTGGGTCTGTGGTTGGATCTGAGAAGTCAATCAATATCTTATTCCCAAATTATGGAGTTTGGAATGCTTATACATATGTTGATGTGTTTGTGCTGCATATTATATTTTATATGTTAAACTATATCCTTTGTGTGTATAATTGAAAAGACTTTTAAAGCATCAGGAAAATAAAAACATAGAGGAGCAATGGATGGTGCCATTCGCAGGGCTGAAGAGGTACATTCTTTGTGTCCCTAGCTTTTGGTGCATTGAGGCACCTCATAAAAGGCCCTGCAGACTCATGCTGTCTACTGTACAATCAGAGTCTTTAATGAACTAACACTATACAGAGTGGCTTCCAGAATCATGAACCTTGCCCCAGCCCCTGAAGAAGTTTTTAATTCATGGGGCTGTGAAGGCCAAACATGGCTAGCCGGCCACCGACTCTCTCCAGCCTGCGGCAGTGACACAGTACACTTACCTGCAGACCTCAGTCCTCACAATGCAGACTGACCACAGTGAGTCTTCAGTATTCTGCTCCACCCTGCTACCACCAAGCTGATGAAAACATCAGCCAGGAAGGCTGCAGGCAACTCCTTGCTCTGATTCAGACAGCGGCCCTGTCCTTGCATCACTGTCCTGGCTCTCAATTACTTGCTGGCAGTTCTCTAAGTCCCATGATGGTCCATGCTGAGATGTTTTATTTATCAGGCAAATAATGGAGCATCTCTGTCCACTGGTTAAAAATGTGACTTAGGAAAGGTAAAATCATGATTCCCATACACACAGAAGATGAACAGACATCTAATTTTCTCTAAGTTATTATTAATAAGGATACTACACAGATGTTAGGTAAGGTTCAAAATGTAGATCTGAGAAGTACAAAGTTCAGGGACTAGAGGGGCACTGACATCCATCTGCAAGTGCACAGAAGCCTGGCTTTTTCCAAGGGAGCAAGGGAAGTTGACTAACCCTGAATAGACAGAATTTATTTCCATGTCTATTGACAAAAGCCACTTCGCCTTGTTATCAATTACCTACAATTTTCAGAGTTGTAAAGTAGCTAAAAGGCAATGAAAGGCTAGAATGAAATAATCCAGTAGGGTGTGCTCTAAAAAATTCATCATGTTCCACTAAAGATGGTAGGTAATCTTTTCTGCTTAATTCTAATTTTCTTACACACTCAAGAGTGCAGCTTTTAAGACAGCAAGTCATAATCTCCCATTTTTTCAGGTTCTAACTATCTGTGATCTGTTTATTAAAGTTCAGATCTGTTCAAAGTTTGGAATTTCAGCCGTCCTTTGATTTTTGTAAACATGCCTACCTCATTTTCTGTGACTTTCCTGGCACCTTCACCCTTGTGATAAAAGAATTGGTTTAAAATATTTCCCTGGAAAAGTATAAATGCTTAGGAAACATTTGTCCTACAAATGAGGAGGCCTTTAAATTTATTCATTAAATGTTCCTTATTTCCCTCCTGAGGAAGAAGTTGGGCTTGGAACTTTCTGTTTACAAACCCTTTGCCCTTGAGAGTCCGAGGCCGGCTAGCCATGTTTGGCCTTCACAGCCCCATGAATTAAAAACTTCTTTAGGAGCTGGGGTGAAGTTCATGATTCTGGAAGGCATTCTGTGACTTGTTTCCATGTCTGGCTTTTCATCCGATTTGAAGTGACACACCCCAATCTGATTTATGTCAATGGAGATGGGGTGCTGTAGCACGTTAGTTATGTGATGGGTCTGTTGCAGTATGGATGTGCATGAGAGTCTCGCTCTTCAACTCGGAGCCTCTCCCAAAGCAAGGAGGGACCAGCAGGAGCAGAGGGGCTCAGCAGAAGGCAGGAGCGGGCAAGCTACGCCCTGGCCTGGGAGAATGTGCCCCTTCTGCTGCTGAGC
>NW_004624812.1:7780312-7790662 GCF_000247695.1 Heterocephalus glaber | reverse complement strand
ATCTAAAGGTGCTGGTGTCTCTCTCTTTCTCTCTCTCTCTCTCTCTCTCTCTCTCTCTCTCTCTCTCTCTCTCTCCCCTCTCTCTCTCTCTGCATCCACACAGGACAAGGAGAACCAGCTCTTCTAGCTTTTGTTTGTTCTGTTGTTCAAAATTACTGTGGGGCTCAGGTACAGTCCAGCAGGTGAGCTTACAGGAGCCTTTCCCCAGAGACTCACCTCTTTGCTGCAGCACTTGGCTGCTGTCACAGTGCTGAGCTGTGGTAACTACCATCCCTCCTTAGATGCCAGGCCCTCCAGGTCCCCAGTGGTTCCAGGTGCCCCTGAATGTGGGACAAAAGTGGCCCAGCTGAGAAGAGAGACCTTGGCAACACTGTGCTCTGTAGATTTTCCTGGTGCCCTGTGTGGAGGCACATGCTAAGTGCATCCTTGGTCACCAGGATGCCTGGAACTACTGAGAGTGGGTTTTCCCAGTGGGTTCTGCAAGCAGAAGTCCTGGGAGCAGGCTCCTATGGTTTTCCTGCAGGCATTCCTTCTTCCAAGCATCTGTGTGACTTTTCTCAAGAAAGATGGGGTAGCCTGGTCAAAATAGCACAAAGAGGATGTGAGGATGAACCCATACAGAGCTTGTGATGTCCCAGCGTCCTTTACAGTTATCCGATGGAAGAGAGAGTTGCAAACAGGCTTCTCTGGCCTCTCAGGATGTTGAGATAACCAAGCAACAAGAAAGCAGAATGTGAGCTCTTGTCCAGGCCTGACCATTAACTAACTGAGTGATCTGAGACAACTCAGTTCATCTCCTCTATCTCTGGCCACTTTTGTTAACTGTAAATAAAGAATAGATATACCAGTTTTACTCTCTAACCAGTGAGAGAGCCATGCCAATAAACATGACTATTTTAACATCAAATCAAATTACTATTAAATAATAAAAAGGAAGTCTGGAACCATAATTATTTGCCTTGTCACTTATGTGAAGTTTCTCAAAATCCATGTTTTTCATCCAAAACTAATGAACAAATAATCAGCATCAACCTGTTCCATTCTTTTCTATATTATCATTTCAACAAAAATGAACAAGACCATGATTTAATCTTGGAATAACTCAGGTGCTCATCATTTCTCATCCAAGTGGTGACTGTGATTCCCCAGCGCTTCCTGGTGATCTCTATTCACAGCCTGTGTCCTATGATGGTCTTCTTTCCAAGAGTTCCCCTCTAGCTGAGCCTACACTTGTCTTGCCTTTGATCACCCTCTCAAGGTTCCCAAGAGAAGTAAGGGACAAGATCAGGCAAATACACACTCTACATCTCATGAGTCTGTGGCCTAAACCCCCACGCCATCAGCCTCTGAGCTAGCCCAGTGGTGTAGAGCATAGGTCTCTGTCAACTCTGGCTATTCATGGGAATCACCTAGGAGATTTGAAAAAAACAAAACTAAACTAAAACAGTGATGGTTGAAGCTCTAACAAAGAGATTCTGATTTAACTGGTTAGAGCACAGCCTGGTCATCATTATGTTTTAAAATTTCCAGATGATTTTAATGCTCAGCCAGCGTTGAGGACTAAGGAGATCAGGAATCGTCTTACATGGGCTGTAGCCTAGCTAAGACTCCGTCTTTTATTTCCTATTCCCTCCTCACAGCTAAGTCTGGTCCCTCTCTCTCTCTCTTTTTTTTTTTTTTTTGGTACGGGGGGTTGAACTCAGGTCCTTGTGCTTGCGGGGCAGATGGCAGAACCACTGAGCTAAATCCCCGGCCCTGGTCCCTCTCTTTTTTCAAGCATTGCATTTGAGAAGTAATACCACTTTGGTAGAATGAATGTTGAGGAACTGTGAGCCTCCTAAGCTACAGGATTTGCCCACTGCTTACATATTGAACCTGGCCACTTGACCCTGGACTGTCTCATGGTGAGATCATTCCCAACAGGAAGATTTCTAAGCCAGTAAAACCTCTCCAGTCTGCAGGAAGCAAAAATGTAGAAAGTGAGATATAGAGGGGACAAGGAGGTAGGCTGGGAGCTTCAGAGCTCTTCTCTCCATGCCAACCTTAGTCTTCAGAGGGAGAGTTTAAAGACAGATCTTCACACCCGTTCACACCCTTAACCCCCCACTTACCACATGGAGCTGCACTCCTATCACTGACACAAGATGAAATGCTTAGAAGCTACCCCAACTTTGCAGCCCTCATCCTTCTTGGAAGAGCACTCAGAAAGGAAGCTAAGCTGGAAAGGGGCAAATAGAACTTCCTTTCCTGAGCAGCCAGCCAGGCCAGAGTCTACAAGCTAGATGCCTGTCCTTGAGGTCACTGTAAACCAATGGTGGAGACCAGAAACCAGTCTGATGGGGCCTTTCCCACCCCTTCTCTTTTACACATGGTGTAATCCAAGCTCCAGAGCCTGATGCAAGAGGATTCTCAGGATCTGGGTTTGCATCTGTGCTCTCTTTTCTGTGGCTCTTCCCCACATGTACTGTACCTAGATCATTTTCTGCGTGATCATTCCTGCCTGGTCTCATGTTGGTTTTCTGCCGTCTTCTCCCTCTAGCTCCCTCTGCTGGCCAGAAAAGGTCAGGGTCCCTTCTCAAAAACCTTCCCTGGCACCACCTGTGGGCTGGGTTCCCCTCTTCTGGGCTCCTACAACCCACATCCCTCCAATAGACAATTTCACACCAAATTTTGCCTTTTATTTTTTACTGAACATTCATATGGGTAAAACCAGTCACTATTTACAGTGATTCTGTCTTGTGTGGTGACCACTAGCTTCATGCAGCAATTGGACCCTTGAATGTGGCTAATACACAGGTTGAAATGGATGATATTTTGACTGACTAGGGTTAACCAAAATATGCCAAAGAACTTTCACTGTTTATATTTCTTTACTTTTAAAATGTAGTCAGTAAGATATGTTTAAAATTATATATGTAGCAATTTTTATAAATACATGGCTCATATTCTATGTCCATGAGATAGTTCTAGTCTACAGAATAAAACAAAGGGTTGGATGCTGCATGATCCATTGCTTATGTTTATAGCTTATCTTCTGTCCCACCCCCAACTGTCTCCTTCTGGTACTAAATCTGAGATGAAAAGCTAAATAAGATATTGGTCTTACTCTTTCATTCTCTGCAACATATTTTACTTTTTGTGATGCTTCCAAACTTCCCCTGGCCAGTGCCTAAAAAAGAATAAGTGCTCAAAAAATAATTATGAATTTTTTACCTATGGAATTTTTTCTTCTGTGTAATCCATTACAGCTTTATGAAGCCCTTCTAAAATTAAAATTGTCCCTTTCTGTCATGGAGCTCAGGATGCTTTGGGTTCCCTTCATTCATAAATGCATTTGTTTCTTCAACAACTTCAAGGTTGCCCAAAAGGGTAGATGTTCAGGCTGCAATTTTATTGGTAGTCAGGAGAATGACACCAAAACTAAGGGAGCAAGGAGCCCAGGGCCTGACACCAACCCTCACTTTACAACAGATGAACTCTATCAGTTTGAGACAAAATACCCAGCACTTACAGACCAGTCAGTGAAAAATCAAATGAGAACTGAAGTTGTTTGAAGTTGTCAGTTCCATTTTGGGATGTGATATTTTTTCAAGTGCTCTTTGGAGGAAATGGTCTAGAAACCAGGTGCTGGCTAGGCAGATTGCTAGTCCTGAATCTTCCCTTTACCCCTCACCTCATCTCTCCTTTTAGGGTAGTCTGCCTTCCACAGCCTCCCAACTTCTCTCCGTCATTTATTTTTTATTAAGAGAGATTTCAGAAAATGGAAAAATATCATAAACCTTCCTTAAGGCATGAACTCATTTATTTGCTCACTAGAAAGAATTTTCTTTGAATTTATTAACAACTTTAAAAATAATTAAGTAAATAAAATTATGCTAATGAAGAGTGTATCCCAAATGGGAAACAACACTGTCCTCCACCTGGGTCCCTCTATTTAGCAGATAGAGGGTGTCCTTTTGCTGTGTTCCTTCCTTTCCATTCCCCCTGTCTTCTCCCCTTCCCTAACTTGGATGCTTTTCCAAATGCAGGATTTTGACACCAATAACATACCTCTCTAACAGGGATTCTGCACGTAGGGCTCTCCTCCAGTTCTCCCTCTAGCCCAGGCTTCATTCAGATTTCTCCTCCAAACTGCCAGGTGAGTGCCATTTCTAGGATCTCTCCAGGGCTGGAAAAGACTTCCATGGGCGTTTGTACCACCGGTGCTGAAGAGCACCCAGCTACACCGGCATATGTGCTCCTTTGTGCCTGGGCCAGGTCTGGCTCACTGCACACCCTCCTCCCCTACATTCTCCCCTCAGCCATAATCATCTTCTCCCCTGGACATGCACATCATGCCTGACTCTCCCCTCCAATTTCAAGTATCCTCTTCCACTTCCTTTGTCCTCATCTGGAGCTCTCTCCTTATTCCCTTCCTTGTGAAGTTTCCCAATTACTCAACATTTGTGTTCCAACCTGCTCTGCTCATGGCTGAATTGAAAACGGGATTGTGAGTCATTGCATATGATCGTGTCTCTGACCATGGGCTCCAAGATGTCCCAGATAGGCCGGGTCTCCATCTTTTGTGTGTGGTGATCTCTCATTTCACAGCATTGTGCCCTTATCCCTGCCTTACACCATATATGATGAAGCTGAAGTACTGAGGTTTTGTCGTTGCCCCAAATCATAACCGATGAGTGACAAAGCCAAGATCTGAGTTTCAGTGCATCCTGTTCCAAAGCTGATGGCCTTTTCCTATAAGGTGCTACTTTCCTAGTTTAAATTTATATCTTTTGTGTGCAGCACCCAGCTGGTATTATAAAACGATGGTCAGACAAATGCAGCCAAATTCCCAGATTCCAGTTTCCCTTGGAATGATGCGAGACTCTTGCCCCACCTGCCTTAGGGCTTCTCCTCCTCTTCCCCATCCTGCTCTTCCCCTAGCCCTACTTCCCTACCAGCACGGCCTTTTCCTGGTTGGTGGTTGTTGGTTGTTGTTTCTCTGCTATTGCAAACACTGCACCCGCTTTGGTCCTCAGTGACATCTCCCACACACCCCCTTTTTGATTCTGACATTTTCCGTGTCTGTTGCCAAGACCCGCTGTGATTTGTGACATGGGGCTGTGTGAGCCGGAAGCAGCCAGAAGGGCTCTGACAGGACTCCCACCCCAGGCCTGTCAGCCGGGTCATAATGGGTTTGCCATTTGAGAGGCCCTGATCACAGGGGCCTCTGCCTCCCCTTGCTATTTGCTGCAGATTGGCACAGAGCATGTTTCCCTCGGTCTAAGAATATAAAGACGTGGAGTGCTCTTCAAACAGGAAGAGGCTGCCCAACTCAGTATGTTGACCTCTTCTGTTAGTGTTTCTAGTGATGTTCTATTGCACTAACAGAGCTCAGGGGTTGACTGATGGCAAGAAGTGAGGGGCTTCTCTGGGTTTGACTTTTGGGTATTAGAGGGGAAGAGGTCCAGGAGAGTATCAGGCCCCACTCCTCACTTCAGATAGATTTAAAAGAAGCCCTGGAAGATGGTGGTTTCTCCTAGAGAGTGCATGTATCTAGAGATGAGCCCAGATCAGAAATGGGTTTCCTAAGGCATGAGCAACCTTCGCAGCACCAGCCTAACCAGGTCCTCAGGCAAAATGAGCCTCCTGTTTTGCAGGCCTGTTCTCCCTGCGTCAACTGTGTTAAGGCTGGTGTGGGGTCACCTTACAGTGGTGGCGAACCTATGGCTTGTGAGCTGCAGAGGGCGGTTTGTATCATTGAAAGCTCTAAAAGTTTCACCATCGCTGGTCTAGGACCTCTCCTTTGCTCTGTGCTGAAGTGTGAGCCTGTCTTGTCCCAAAAATGGCTGCAATGCTACCTGCAATGAGGATGACATGGAATATATGGTCTGTACTTCCAAAGCAGGGCTTCTACTATCCCAAGGTTTCCAAAGTGCACCCAGAGCAAGGGCTGACTCCCAGTAAGGAGGCCAGTTTAGCCCACAAGTACTCTAGAGGATCTGTAGACAGCTTTAGCTACTAGGCAGGTGTCATCTTCCCTAACTGAGAGGAACATTGCCCATGATAGGTAGGACAGTGTGTTATGGAAGGGTAGTACCTGATCACTGCCTGCTGTCTGACATGTAAAAACTCTTGCTTTCTCTTTAGGTGCCATTCTGCGTAACTGCTGGCTCCAAGTCTCAAGGAGTCTTGACAGTCTTGAACACCATTCTCAATACCATACTCCTAGCAGGAGGAGTGGATCACCAAAGGTCTAGGAAGTCTCTGAGGTTTTGTGCAAGCAGGGTAACAACTCACCAAGGAAGTCCTATCCCATGTGCACAGCCATCCTGCTTGGCCCCCACCACTTTCTGAAATGTGTGTTAGTCATCTTACCAGGTGCAGGAAATGCAATTATTCAGACATTGCAACTCCAGCAACTGATAGTCAGGAGAACAGGTGTAAAGTGTTCCAAAGATACATATACCTAACTGATGCATACATGTTAGAGGACTTAGTTTTGTCTTAAAATTTAAAAGGGGGAAATAGAATAGGCTCTCTTAGTGAACTCTTCAAATCCTATTGATGTTTTAGCTGAGGTGACAGAGGATCTATCCGTTCACTCAAACCTCTTTCTCCCTTCTCCTGACTGAAAGATAATTCAGACCAATTGCTCTTCAACATTTTTTTCCTACTACATCTAATGATGGTTATATTCTTAAACTGCAATAGATACTTTAAGATTATGCAAAATTCTGAACATGTTATCTGTAAAGAGTGAAAAGAACAGGCTGGTAAAAAGACTGAATTTATTTGCAAGGCTTAAGTAAATAGAAAGATGAAACATTGAGAGTGGTTTTATATGGAGATCTGAAAAGGTACAGTTATTTTGCCTGATGAGCATAAACTCATTAAGAACATGCATTCCTAATGCCTGCACACAATTCAGCTCTTAAAGTCAGTACGTATTTCTTCCTGGTCGGAACCCACTTATTGTTCCAGTCTCACCAGTTAGGTTTTTATTTTTACCTGGGATGAAGGGATCAGATGCAGAGACACAGCAAATGGCCTTGTGACTGTCTCCCCCTAGTAAACAATTAGCTCATCACACCCCAGAATTTAAACAAATACTTTCAGCTTTCCTACTGTTTTGCCTGAAAATTAAATTTACAAATTCAGTTGTCTTCCTTATGAGTAGGGTTGATTTTAGCTTCTGTGCTTGAAAAAGGAAATGATTGAGATAGGGGAAATTTCATTCCTTGCCTGCTGTGGGAAGACATTTTTCAATAACGCATTTGAGACTCTGAAGAGGTACACGGCCAGGCTGGCAGAGATGCTAGCAGCAGCCAGAGTGGGGTTGAGGTGGGGACAGGGAGGGGCTTCTGTTTGTAAACTGCTCCAGGAGGCTTCCGAGCTCTGAGCAACCACAGCTGGAGGGAAGGACCCTGACGGAGAGGAACAAAGTGGTGCATTTGCTAAGACCAGAGCCTGATTCTGCCTTCAGTCCTTCGCCAGACAGCTGCTTATCAGGAGCCCCAGACTGGAAGACAGGAAATTAATGTTGGGTTGCAGGTCCATTTGTGCTAAGCTGCCCATGGTTGCCTGGGAGAGCTCAGAGCACCAAGCTATGGACGCTCCTCTGCGCTTTCAGAGAGCCCCACCAGGCATTCTGCAGCGAAAATTTAGACCTGAAAAAGAAGCGACCTGTTTTGAGTGGGTCAGAAGTTTTTAATTTTTTAGGGATTTTTTTTAGACCACAACATGATGGCTACTTGTGGGATGACAGGAGATCGGTGCCATGTCAGATTTTCCGTGTGAATGCATTGTGGGGGTGGGGCACTGCTGCTACTTCCTGACTAACTGACAGAGCGGAAGCCTAGGTCTGGGATCTCTGAGGCTCTGCTTTGATTCCTCCCTCAGCCCTGGGCTACCACTGGCGAGGCCTGGAGAGCAAGACCCCAGCTCTGTGAAACCACCCAGGCTTAAGTGCCAGCAGAGCTGTAATTCAGGGGTTGAGCGCACAAGCTTCGGAGCTGCACACACAGGGCTTTAATTCCTGTTTTGCTGTTGACTAGGCAAGAGAAAGTAGGCGAGGTGCTTAAAGGCTGTAAGCCTCAGTCTTCTCAACTGTAAAAGGAAGATCGCAACAGACTTCATGCAATTCCCATGAGGCTTGAGTTAGGGACCTTAGAGTTAATTATACCTTTTTATTCCTCACCGCTGAATTTAGAATCAGTGGAGTAGAGACAGATTAAAACAAATCAAAACTAGAGGTTCATCACAACTGGTGTCGGATTAGAGAATATTGCTTGGATCTGCAGCTAAGATTGGGCTTCTTAATATCACTAGAATGAAACTCATGCATCCAGAGATGCAGATTCCTGATTCAGCTGTGCTCTTGTATCCCCTGCCCCCACCCACAAAGACTTTTCCAACATGGCCCCAAAAATTCCCTCATGGGAACACAAGGAGAAGGGAAGATTAGTCTAAGATGACAATGAGACAGGAGTCAAATACCTTCTGGTCCTCATCTTTACATTATTATTGTTTTACAGATAGTGCTGTTCATTATCGTTAAAGTAAGTGATTTATAAAAGCACTTTTTAAAGGGCAAAACCAAAATACAATGGAACCTCCACTTAAAACTGGCCTGACATATGAACAACTTTGGTTACAGCCAGAACTTTAGCTTTAACTTACCACCAAAGACTTGAATTACAACCCAAATGCAAGCCAATTGTGCTTCCAGATGGTCTCAGATACAGATTTAACCCTTAAAGAGTTCTGGAAGGAACATTACAACATACTTTCCTGTGTGGGGTTAACTGAGAAATCCTGGGCCATTGTCTCTCTAAGGAGACTGAGATCTGCCTGTGTACAGGAGAAAGGCTTTGAAGGCTGTGTAGAGGAGCCTGAGCCTTCAATTAACCAACTTGAGTTACAACAAGCCCTCACAAACTAACTAATTTCACAAGTCAAGGATCCACTGTAACAACAACAACAAACTAGTCACTGTGCATGTCCTTCATAGCCTGATGTCTTTCGTTGATTTTCCCAGCAGCCTGAAGATAGAAACTGATACCCACACAGTGTCAGTCCCTTCACTCATGGCATTCATGTGCTTTTCATTACAAGAAACCCAAGCCCGATATCCAAGCACCTTTGAAAGAACTGGTCGACATGGAGGCTAGAACATACTGCAGTATAGCAATGACATCAAGGCCAAGGAGTCCAGGTGATAGATCACACTTGTGAGACCACAGAATGTGAAAGGGCTGCTGTGGCATTCAAGAATAACTGTTAACATGGAGTTATAACACACGTGCTTAAATCCTGCCTCTACCGTGTACTTGCTAAGCGACCTTAGATACTCACTTTCTTAATCTCACTTTCCTTACCTACAATGGGGACAGTGAGACAGAGTTCTTTTTTAAAATTTTTTGATTATATTGGTACATTTAAGGTATACAATATAATGACATTCATTATTGGAAATTTGCACCTTTACAGAATCCATCTTGGTTCTTACTTTTTTCCATTCCTGTGCCATCTCTTCAACACTTCCACCCCTCCCTATCTACAAAGACTTTGTTTCCATTTTTTCTTTTCCTCATATTAATTCCATTTCCTTCTTTCTTTTCCCCTACCCTTCCCATTTCTCCTTCCCTTTTGCAACTTTTCTTCCTATTTCACATTATCTATTATACCTTTTAGTCCTTATTTACACTTTCAGTTTCTCACACTAGTGAAACTATTCTGTATTTACACGTGTGTTCTGTTTATTTCACTTAAGAGTATCACCTCAGTGTGGATACATTTACCTATAAATGTCTCTAGTTTCTCATTCTTTATGGCTGAGTAATACTCTATTTTATTTATTTTTAAAAACCCACATTTTCTTATTCAGTCTCCAGTTACTCTGCAATTGGGTTGTTTCCAAGTTTTAGCTATCACAAATTGTGCTGGTATGAACATGGGTGCACATATATCACTGCGGTATGATTCTTTTAATTCTTTGGGGAAGGTACCCAGCAGGGAAATAACAGGGTCAAATGGGACCTCCAATCCTAGTTCATTGAGGTATCTCCATACTGATTTCCACAGTGGTTGCACCAGTCGACACTCCCACCAGCAGTGGAGTAGTGTTCCTCTTTCCCCACAGCCCTGCCAACATTTTCTATTGGTTGATTGCATGATGGCAGCCATTCTTTCTGGGATGAGGTGGAATCTCAGTGTTGTTTTCATCTGCATCACTCAAATGACCAGTGAAGCTGAACATTTTTTCATATATTTATTTACTATTTCTATTTCTTTGTTTGAGAAATGTCTGTTCATTTCAGATGCCCATTTTTGGATTGGGTCTTTAAATTTGGGAGGTCTGATTTTTTT
>NW_004624812.1:7746477-7778847 GCF_000247695.1 Heterocephalus glaber | reverse complement strand
TTGCCAGTATCTTATTAAGGATTTTTGCATCTATGTTCATTAGTGAGATTGGCCTATAGTTCTCTTTTTCAGTTGGGTCTTTCTCTGCTTTGAAAATCAAAGTGATGCTTGCTTCCAGGAATGAATTTGGGAGTATTGCTTCCCTTTCAATTTCATTGAAGAGTTTAAACAGTAGTGGCTGTAGTTCCTCTCTAAATATCTTGTAGAATTCAGCAGGGAAGCCATCTGGACCCAGGCTTTTCTTAGTTGGTAAGTTTTTAATTACATTTTCAATTTCATTGATCGATATTAGGTGGTTTAGAATTTTTGGTCATTTTCGTTCAACTTTGGTAATTCACATGTATATAGGAATCTATCCATTTCTTTTGTATTTTCCATCTTATTGACATATAGGTTCTCAAAGTAGGTATTGATGATCCTCTGGATTTCTGCTGGGTCCATTGTAATTTCACCCTTTTCCTTTTTAATTGCATGGATTTGTGCCTTTTCTTTCCTTTTTTTGAGAAGGTTGGCTAAGGGTTTGTCAATTTTGTTGATTCTTTCAAAGAACCAACTCTTGGCTTCATTGATTTTTTGTACTGTCCTCTTAGTCTCCATTGCATTGATTTCTGCCCTGATCTTTATAATTTCCTCCCTTCTATGGGCTTTGGCTTTATCCTGCTCTTCTTTTTCTAGAAGCTTGAGGTTCAACATCAGGTTATATAATTGAGCTTGGTCTGTTTTCTTAATGTGAGTATTCACTGCTATGAATTTCCCATGTAAGACTGCTTTCATTGTTTCCCATAGATTCTGATATGTTGTACTGACATTGTCATTTATTTGTAGGAACTGTCTGATTTCTTCTTTAATTTCCTCTGTGACCCTTTGGTTATTCAGAAGTGTGTTGTGCAGTTTCCACGTGTTTATGAAATTCTTGCAGTTTCTTTTGCTATTGATCTCCAATTTCATCACAGTATGGTCTGACATTATACAGGGGATAACTTCAATTCCTTTTCACTTACTTTAACATGTTCTATGAGCAAGTATGTGGTCTATTTTAGAGAACGACTCGTGTGCAGCTGAAAAGAATGTGTATTCTGATTTTGTGGGGTGGAGCACTCTGTCAACATCTACTAAGTTCACTTGTTCAAGAATTTGATTGAGTTCTAGTATTTCATTGTTTATTTTTTGTCTAGTTGATCTATTTGTGAGAGTGAGGTATTAAGGTCCCCCACTACTGTTGTATTAGTGCTTTATGTGATTTTTCATGTCTGTTACTACCTGTTTTATATATTTGGGTGTACTAGTGTTTGGTGTATATATATATTAATGATTATCATCTCTTCCTCTTGGATTGTTCCCTTTACAGGGATGTAGGGTCCTTCTTTGTCTCTCTTAATCAGTGTTGGTTTGAAATCTACTTGATCTGCAAAGAGGATAGCTACTCCTGCTTTTTTTCGGGTTCCTGTCGCATGGAGTATTGTTTTCCACCCTTTAACTTTCATTCTATAAGTTTCTTTCTGAATTAAGTGTGTTTCTTGTATGTAGCATATTGTTGGATCTTGGTTCTTGACCCATTCTGCCAGTCTATTTCTTTTGATTGGTGAATTGAGACCATTAACATTGATGGTTATAAATGATATGTATTGACTTATCCTTTTCATGACTTTTTCTTTTTGTTGGATTCTCCCCCTTTGTGTTTAATTTCTTGTCTTTCCCAATGAATTCATTCTGCTGAGCTTCCTGGGATTGTGATCCTGATTGTCTTTTCTGAGGACATTGTTTAAAATTTTTTGGAGTGCTGGTTTGGTATTCATGAAGTTCCTAAGGTGCTGTTTTTCATGAAAGTACCTTATTTCTCCATTAATTTTGAAAAACAGTTTTGCAGGGTACATCAATCTGTGTTGGAGGTTGTTTTCCTTTAGAGCTTGAAATACGTCACTCCATTCTCTTCTTGCCTTGTGGGTTCGCACTGAGAAGTCTGCTGTGATTCTCATGGGCTTTCTGTTATATATGATTTGTTTCTTTTCTCTAACTGCTTGTAGAATTGTGTTCTTCTGTTGGGTTTGGAATCTTAACTATTATTTGCCTATGTGTAGATTTTTTTTATCATGGCTAGTTGGAATCCTATATGCCTCACTTATCTTTATGTCAAGTTCTTTTCCCCTATTTGGGAAGTTTTCTGGCATTACTTCTTTGAATAGATTTTTATTTTTAATCTCATCTGCACTCTCTTCTGTTTCTTCCTTGACTCCAGTCACTCTGATGTTATTCTTTTTTGCATCATCTAGCAGCTGCTAGATTGGTTTCTTGTGGTCCCTTACTATTTTTAAGAAATTTTTCTTTTCCTGGCCACTAATTGCAATCCTATCTTCTATATCTGAAATTCTATCCTCACATTTGCTCATTCTGCTGCATAACTTTCAATGGAGTTTTTAATCTCCTGGAAATCTGTTTGCATCTGTTTTATGGATTCCATTTGTTTCCTATGTAAGGATTTCATCATATTCCTCAGCTCTTCTATTTTTTTTTTTATCTGTTTCTGCTCTAGATTCATTAATCATGTCTTCTACTAGGGGCACAATCTCTCCTGTTATCTGAGAAATTATTTCTGTTTTAATTTTTTCCGAGTCCCCTTCTGTTGCAAGTTCAGGGAGTCCAGGTGGTTGAGTATCAGATTGTTTCATCTTGCTGCCCTTTGGGGTTGCCTTAGGTGATCTGGAAGTCTGGTTTGGGGACTTATTTATGTGTCTTCTCATTTTAACAGATGCAGCCTCCTGTGTCTTTGTTGAGGTGATGTTTTGCTCACCCAGTGGTCTTGAATTCTCAGCAAGCCACCGAGCAGCCTTTACTCTCCTGCTCACCAGTACACCAATTCCTGGGTTCAGAGTGGTGGCCCTGTAGATCCCTGAGCTGACCTGTTGTCTGGGTGGGCTTCTGGCTGGGCCCTGAGCACACTTGGGATGGTATCTAGGTGTGCCTCTCTCTGGGGCCCCTATGTTGGGGAGGGCCTTTGTTTTGGGGGCTGTGTACCCCAGTTTCTGTTTTCTGCACAGGCTTTGGCTAGGGTCTCCTCACACTAATGAATGGCATGGGGCAAGCCTCTGGGTATTGTTTGTGTGTCTGTACAGCTCTTTTCCAGGTGGGTCCCTGGCTGTGGCCAATGGTATGCCGAGCCTCTGGCTGAAGCTGGTGTGCTCTTGCATCCCCTTTCTGAGCAGGCCTTTGGCTCAGGCTGGTGTGCCGAGCATCTGGGGTCGGGGTGGTGCCCTAGCTGGGATCCTCCAGCTGGTCCGGGCCACACAGCTGCTCCCAGGGATCTGCATGCACTCACCGATGGAATGGCAGGCCTCTAGTGGGAGACAGAGTTCTTGATAGGAACAAATAAAGTAATTATACTAAAGATTTTTGACAATAGAAAATGTCTGCATGTATACATATTACATCTGAAAGGAGTATGTGAAACAAAGAATTACCCAACTATCTCCCACCCGCTCACACTTTAACCCACATAATATGAAGGGAAGTAGTGTGAAGGACATAGAAGGCAAATCATTGTCCAAGCTCATATGGCTGGGCAGCATCATTTCTGCTCCAGTACCTTTCTTGCATGATATTATAACTTCATTTAGAAGTAACCCAAATACCCAAATCAACACAGAAATTTAATGAATATATAAAAGGCTTGTTTTAGGCGGTTTTGCACTTGTTTTATTTGCTATAAAATGTATGACTGTCAACTCCCCTTGCTGATCAAGTAAGCATATTTCTTTTTTCTAGAAAGACTAAATTGTTAAGAACCCAAGGAGTTTTGAACAAGGGAGCATAAACAGTGCATCTGTTCTGGTCTGAGTTAGGGGACTGGTAGTGGGCTGAACAGAGAGCACTTGATGTGACAGGCATTTGGACGTGTGTGTGACTCAGGAATTGGAAGGAGTCAGGAGAGAATACGTTTTAGAGGCTTAGTGGCTGGGCTTGGGAGGGAGAGGACTCTGGAAAATGTTGTAATAAAGCTAAGAATGTTAGGAAGTAGAATTTGGGACTAAAGAGGAAGAAGAATTAAAAATACCTATAGGACATCTGCCTATATCTATATCTGTACCCATATCCATATCTATATCCATATTCATATCCATATCCATGTCTATTTATAAACTAAAATCTTGGACATATGTCTGAAACTTTAGAAAAACATGGAAATCATCTACACAAGGAAAATCATTCAAGCCATTGAAATAGACAAGGTCATTCAAAGGACTTAAGTAATTTCTAAAATTACTAGAGCAAAAGAGTGAGTGAAGAAACAGACCTGCCAGAGAAGTTTAAAAAAAATACTGAGGTAGTCTAATGGCTTTGGTATTTTAGGAAAAGGGCATTTTAAAAGAACAGGAAGATCAACAATTTCAGACACTTTAGAGAGATTGGGAAAAATAGAGAATAAGAAAAGGCCTCTGGACTTCATAATTAGGGCATTGTCATGGACTTAGAATATTTTCAAATGCCAGTGTGCTAGGGTTAAAGGGGTGGATGGTGGATTGATGCAGGGACAAAGGCATTAACACTTTTTAAAAGATCTAAAGAAAGAAAAGGTAAAAAATGAAAGAAAGAATCTGTGTAGTTTTCTAGTTATTTCTTTGCTAAGAAAAATGTAGTCTTGAGCATGTTTACAGAAGACTAGAGGAGCTTGGAGGTAGCTCAGCAGTAGTGCACTTGCCTAGCCTTCAGGAGGCCTGCGTGTGAGCCCAGCACTGCAGAAAGGAAAAAGAAGAGTTGAAGATTTATAAGTGGAAAAAAATTGGGATTTTTAAGGAGTGGGAAGAGCAAAGGAGAAAGGGAAGAAGGAGCAGGGGTGGGGGGGCTTTGGGACTTTGCTCTCAAGAGTAGGCAGTGAGGCCGTCTCTGGGAGGAAGGATAGGAGCACAGTAGCCCCTGGGAAGAGTGACGGGGACTCGGGCAGTGCAGACTCGGCTGAGCTGCAGACATGGGAACCTCCCACCCTTGATCTAAGGGCTTATTTCACTCTTTTGTTACTGTTGGTGTTATTATTTTATTTGTATATCTTGTTTGGGTTGCCATGGACAAACTTTTTTCTCAATGTCCTACTTTTGAGATATAGAAGGAGCCACTTACCTTCTATTAATAAGTATGCTCCTAATCATATTGACATATCTGGGTGAGTTTTTAAGGATAATAATTATCATTCACAAATCATTCCCTGCAAGAGAGACATATTTTTCTTGGCACCATGATTTCTATATTCTAAAACTCATTTCTGATTATCGAGGAATCATTCTTTTAACTGAATCTTGAGATTAATCATATCTTTGAGGGTTGAGCCACAATCCATAACCTATCTGGTGTTTTCTATCTGATCATCCTTTAGTGGGGAGGTGGACAACTTAAACTTCTCTTGGAAGAACATACTCACTCATGATGATGGCAGGAGAAGATGGAAGAGAATATCTCTGAAGAATAAAAGAGACAGTAGAGTAGGCTAAGGACATGTTGATAAGGAAGGAAGCGATGACACGAACAGTTATTCATACAATGCCCCCTTTCTTTTCATAAACAAATATCTATTGAACATGTGTATGCTGGGCACTTCGCTGGGTACTAGGGATACAGTGATGAGTGTCCAGCAGACAGAGGCAATGTTTTTGATGGTGGCATATTATTCTCACATTGTCACCCTCTGGGTGTAAGCTAGGACTCATATTCGTGTTTGTAGGGACAAAGCCAGATGGACAGTGATAATATTCTCTCACTCTGTGGTTTAGAAATACTGATCCATGAACTGATACTACCCTGTGATGAAACCCAAGGCTATGGAATGAGAAAAATAAAAGAAGTAGTGAATGGGAGATCACCAAATTCCATTCCACTCTACAGCTGTCCTTTAAGCTAAAATGATGTCTCCTCTACCTGTGTAGGGTAGAAATGAACCTTTGATTTATAAGAATGATGAGAAAACACAATTTTCAGCAGCAAGATAAAAACTTAGGCATTTTGTTTACTTGTTTTATATTTTATTGGTCTATAAGATGTAAACGTTTGGGAATTTCTGTTAAAAATGATCACAATTATGGAAAAAATGCATATTTTTGAGGAAAAAAAAGAATTCCTCAGTTGGCACAATCCAGTAAATCTACTGACATTTCATCCAATTTACCCCTTATTTATCCATCTTCTCACTTTGCCTGGACAGAGTGTGGATTTTGCCAAGAAAATTCACCAGGAAGCTGAAGGGTGGTTGTCAGCAAGTTGATTAAATTGCTAATCATGGTTCAACCCGGAAACGCTCTTGAGGCATCTACAATCACAGCTGCCACTCTTACCCCACCACAGGAGACCTAAGCTGAAAAACAAAATCTAAGTAAAGTGTCCCAAGGTAGGGTAATGTAAACACCCAGGATTTCTAAGAAAAGTTCCTAAGTTTTTCCCTTTATCTCTAGCACTTGGTCTTTCTTAGTATTTGAAGTAGAAATTCAAGGGAAAACAAAGTTGAAGTTTACTCGGTCATGTTCTAAAACTTTCACACCATGGGATTGTAATGCTGGGAATACTGACAGCCGGACTCTGTTTTCTAGTATGTGTGCTGCCAAAGTGAGCGCTGGACTCTTGTTTTCTGAGAGCTGGGGCCGAGCATGTTGGTCATACACCCTCTCTACACTTAGAAAAGAGGTGCCCTGTGGGTCTCCTAGCACTGCCTAAGCCAAGTAGAGCTGGGTGACTTAAACATTTTATTGTATCACAGTTTTGGAAGTTATAAGCCAAAATTGAGGTGATGACAAGACCAGATGCCCCTGAAACTTCTAGGGAAGAACACTTCCTTGCCTCTCCCAGCTTCAGGTGATCACTTCTTGTCTTTGTTTTGTTTGCTTTCTGATACTGAGGATGAAACACAAGTCTTCATGGATGCTAGATCTGTGTTCTGCTACTGAGCTACATCCTTGGCTTCTGGTGTTTTTCTGAAAATCCTTGGTGCTCCTTGCCTGGTGGATGCAGCACTTTAGGCTTTGCCTCTGCTGTCACATGGCCTGCTTCCCTTACATGGTCTTGGCTACATGTCTTTTCTCCTCTCCTTCTAAGAGCATGGTTTATGTCAGATGAAAGACCCATGCTACTCTAGCAAGGCATCATCTTATCTTCATCTTAACTACTTACAACTCTCATGACCTGATACCAACTATGTTCATGGGCAGAGGCTCTGAGAGACAGATCTTCAACGTATGTTTTGGAGGGGGACACGGTTAAAACCACAGCAAGTGATCAACAACAAACACATGAACAAATTTTCTTAGAACTATTGTCAGTTAGGATTTCGGTTATATTGATGATAGATGTTGCACAAAGAAGTGTGTACTTTTCTTAGTGTTGATTTATATACAGATATGAGTATAGGTAGATAGATATAGATATAGATAAATGGGTACATGTACTGTCAGAGTATTTTACAATTTTGTGTATTGCATGTATAATACTCAAAATTATATCAAAATTTTAATGTGTACTTTTGAAAGACCTAGCACAAACCGATCATAGTAATAACTAAGCTCATACTTTCTGCAGATCTTACCCATGGATTTGTAGTTGTTCTCACAAGAATTTCCCTCACAGAAAAATCCACTGATATTGCAGGAAATCAGCTGGCAGAGGAGCAGTTTCCTCCTAGATCCTTCCAGTATCTCTGAGGCTGCGGGGGGGGGGGCCTCTGAGAGGTGCGTGTTTCTGCTTGTTACAGGGTTTGTTCTTCCTGCAGAGGGGAGACTAGTATCTCTCTTCAGCTTCTGGCTTAGCAGCTTCCTTCAGGAACTAGTTAAAACCTAGGGGGAGTTTTTGCTGATTAAATTTAATAAATTCTGCAAAAAAGAAAATGCTGTCTCCTGAGCTCTGGTTCTACAAGAGAAAGAATGCAAGGGATGCACATTATTACCATCTTGACATTTTGTGGAGAGGCCCCATGAAGCAGCAGGAACTTGTTTCGAGGAGTGTGGTGTCAGTTCCACCTCCCTAGGATGCTGCTTGACGTGGGGATGGGTTTTGAGGTACAGTCGGAGAGCTCGTTGCCCAGCATGTGCTCAACCTTGGGCATACCTGCTTGCTGGCCTATGTTATTTCACGTGCTTAGACACCTGTTGCTCTTTCCACTTTGCTCTTCAGGGCCTTTCTTCTCTCCTAACCCCTCCCTATCCCTCTTGGTCTTGCAGATGTTGGGGAGTAGAAGCTGGTTTGTGTCTGTTCTTTAGTGCCAGTGAGAAGAAATCCAATGGCCATGCAGGTCCACAAGCTTTGATTCTTTGGTGCAGGACAGCTCCTCACCGTGGGCTGCTGCTGTCTCTTCCTCTGCCAGCCCTCCCTGGCAGCCTTCAGGGATTAAACATAGAGCTCTTGAATAATCTAAGCCCAGCTGGAAGTCACTCCCTCAGCAGTGGGCCTAGTGTTCTAGACAGTCATCTCATTAAGAGCAAAGGGAAATTGTGATTTACAGGAAGGCCCTTAATTTTCCACCAAGGAGTGAAAGTGATAACATTTCCTCCACTCCCTGCTGACTCACTGCTTCATAAAAACGTGGCTTCTCAGTCTCCAGCATTCCTTTGTGCTTGAATACTTTGTCAAATGCTTTCTTCCTAGATATATTCTTGAGCAGGACATCCGTTGAAGCAGAAGAAGGGAAGCAGATTGATGTGTATTTGTTAGTTTGGCAACATAAGAAAGATGTGTTCTCCACACACAGTTGTGCATGTTCAGATCTGCCTTACCTGCAAGTCCTAAGCCACCACCTCTTGCTCCTCATCCCCCTTTTTCTGAACTCAAACTTTGCCCAGAGCATCACTGGGCTGGGCTGGGCAGAAAGGGAATCACTGTGCCTTTCCTGTGACCCAGGGGGCAGGCTGGGCCAGAAATACAAATGCAGTATCTCTGATAAAGAATGCTGTCTCAAAGTCATGTTGTGTTTATGAAAAAAACCTACAACCTGATGTATGCCCCGCAGTGTAATGCTTTGTGTATCCCATTGCAGCATATTTTATTCAGTCAATAACGCTGTACTACACTGCCTGATAATAAATAACTGTAATCTGCATGATGTTCTGGGTTGTTAGATTTTTTCTTGTTGTTCTGTGAGAAAATTGCATTTATCTTTCATTCCTTTTTTTTCCAGTTCAAATATCCTACAACTTCTTAAATAAAGACCACTTCAACTTGCAACTTGTCACTAATCCTATTACAGCCACAGAATAAGAACTAAGAGAGATGAGTCTCTTTTAAGGGGCTTATCTATGGGCTGGGTGTTGGTGAAAGATGGCAGTGACTATATGAAGCTGCTTCCTTTTGCTTGGGAATCATTCTTGTACTCAGTTATACCTAGAAACAATCTATACTAGTGTGCACAGATGGAGTTGTTTCTGGGTGTCTACCCCAACATGTTGCATGACAATAGTCCTCCCTTATTAGTGGTTTTAGTTACCTGAGATCAGTGACAGTCTTATAATACTAAATGGGAAATTCCAAAAGTAAACAATTCTTAAATTTTACACTGCAGGTTATTCTGAGTAGCAGGCTGAAATCTCATGACTTCCTTCTCTGTCCTGCCCTGAAATGTGAATCATCCTTTTGTCTAGCATATTCACACAGTATGTGCTACCAACTAATTAGTCACTTATAACCATCTTAGTTATCAGACAACTATTGCTGTATTTCTGTTTAAGTCACCTTTATTTAACTTAATAATGGGACTAAAGTATAAAAATAGTAATGCTGCCAATTCAGATATGCCACAGAGAAACCATAAAATCATTTCTTTTAAGTGAAAAAGGAGAAAGTACAAGATATTTTCAGATATAGTTCATTTACATAAATTTTATTAGTTTTATTTAGTATATCATTGTAATTGTTCTACATTATTGCTATTCATCTCTTCCCATGACTAATTTACAAATAAAACTTTATTATAAGTATATATGTATGTGCATATGTATGTGTAAGAAAAATACGGTAAATGAGTTATGATAAAAAAAATAGTGTGCTTACATGTTTAAAAGTTTATTACAGTAAAAGATATATTGTCATTAATTACTCTGAAAATACTCTTGGTAACTTCAGACACACTTATCCCATTTTTTCTGCCACTATCTGAAGCAGTTCTGGAAATCCTCTTTCATGAGTGTATTTAGTTGCACTGTCCTGGGTTGGTTGATATCCTGAATCAATTCAGGACATTTATCTTTCATAGTCATTTTGACTTTAGGGAAGGGCAGAAGTTGCATCATGCCAGGTCTGGTGAATAAGAGGACTAGAACACAACATAAGGTTTTTCCAAGGCTGCCTTTCCATTGAACAGTGTTAGGCAGCAGAAGCATTCACCATATTTTTTTATCACACATTATAAAGACAGTCATGAAAGAAGACTGTCAGAACTGCTTCAGAAAGTGGCAACAATGATGGGATAAGCATACTCAATGTTACGGGGAGTATTTTGAGGAAGACTAATGGAAGTGTGGCTTTTAATGTAATAAGTTTTAAGAATTTAAATATTCTATGTACTTTTTGATCACCCCTTGTATATAGGATTCAGTATTATCCATAACTTCAGACATCCATTTAAGGTCTTGGAACATACTTCTCATGGATATGGGGGGCTATCATATTTTATTTGTTTTGAACATGAGCATCTGGGTGTCAGACCCTGAGCAATTAAGATGTAGGGAATGCAAGTTATTGTCTTTATAATCTTCACATTGAGCACATTGCCAGGTGCAAGTGAGCGCTCACCTAACTTTGTAGAATCAGTCAGTGCACAAACAAATGAGAAAGTCAGTTTGGATTCAGTTCCCCTGTCATGCACATTCTATGCAGGCATAACTCCCACACCCCCACAGCAGTTTTACATTTGTGATACTTCTGATGCATTGTCATAAACTAGGCAAGAATACCATTTCTACTGATCCATGTCTGACTTAGTTTCTTCCTTAGTAAATGGGAGTAACAACTCTAATTTTTAGTGTTGTATATGTTCAGTGAAGCAATGTATAGACAGTCTTTTGCGCACCACCACACAGACAGTAAGGTGCTCATAAATGGGAACCAATTGGTACCATTATTATCGATGGCTATAATGATATCTTCACTGCTTACCATCTAATTCTACTAAAATTTTTGGTCTTTAATCTGTGTAAGGCCTAACTTCATGTTTTTAGTTTAGATTCAGGCAACAACTCTCAGCTGCAGGCAAAGGTCTAAGTTGTAGGCTGGGGATGTAACTCAGAGGTAGAATGCTTGCCTATTATGTGTGAGGTTTGGTGTTCCTTCTCTAACTCACACATTCACAGAAAGATCTAAGTAGTGAGCAGTGAAGAGAATAACATGTGTTTGTGGTGTGTGTGTATGTGTGTTTGCTCTAAAGCTTTGAAAATGGCTAGAGATGACTATTGACAGTTTATGCTATACCAGATTCTTGGACAATAAGATATTTTATAAATGTTATTCTTCTCAATCTCCATAAAATCTTTTATAATAGGAATTATCATCCCATTGTTTTATAGATTGGAGAATTTATACAGTTAATAATGCCACACACCAAGTGGGCACTCCTAGCTGCAAAGTCTGATCTCTTTCTACTGAGTTAGATTGGTGTGCCCTTCCTGGTCAGTCTCTGGGCAAATGCTACATTAGAGTACCTATGTTGAGCCTAACTTGGGGTCTTCATTAGGACACAGTACTTTCAGGTGGCCTTGGAATGTCCTTTACATGACCTTGGACTTATAACTCTGGACTTGAAATAGTTCATGCTTGTTGCAAACAGATTATGATAAAGAAGAAACATTTAATTGTGGAGAAATTGTCTCTTTCCTTTTCCTGGATGCCTGAGACCCTCTGAGTCTCTGTGCTTGTGAAACAGAAATCACTGCTATGGGCAGGCTGCCTTGTTTCCAATCTCTCAGCCAGAGGAACTCCATATTGAATTAAACAGGAAATCACTGTGGAAATGTGACATCTGGAAGAATGGACGGGTACTGGATGTCAATTTTAAAAGGGAGCCAAGAGTATATTGAGGTATTTAGTCTTTCCCTCCTAAAACATTCTCTAATATGCCTCTGGGAATCAAAGAAGTAGAAAATTTCAGACCTAGAGAAGACGAAGGGGATCATTTGAGCAACCCTCTCATCTCTCAAACGAGCAAAGATTCTTTTCTCCAGCTGTGTAATATGTTTCAGTTCCCTAGTGGCATAATTTCCCATCTAGCTCAAGATCATGGAATGAGGTTACATGAAGCAAAGATTGGGAATGTTGCAGAGCATCATTCATTCCTCAGTGTGCAACTGAGTCTGAAACAATAAATTTGCTCTTGTTCACTTTCAAACAATCCATCAGTCAGTCAGTCAATCAATCCTACCAAAATTGCCAAAATCAAATATGAAATTAAGCACAGAAAAATTAAGTAGCAGCTACCCGAGCTTTGGTGTCTTTACTGTCTTTCTTGGCCCCTCCACATGGGAAGGACAGTGAATTAAGATGTAAGAACTAGATTCAAATGCCTGCATGAAGGAGCTTCCCAGAATCATCTTTTATTTAAATTGTTCTGTATTATTTTTAAGTTATACCTCACAGTTACCTGGCTACAAAAATAAAATGCTGAAAATCAAACCTCTTGGAAGTATTTTCCTTTTATTCATCTCTGTCATTATCATGAAACACTTTCCCTGCAGGGCACTGAGGTTTGCCAGACCCTGGACAATGCTCTCCTCTTTGGTAAATGATAGGATATTCTTGCCTTTACAAAACAGGAAATCTTTTCACAATGTTTCCCCAATTCCAGAGATGGTTTGCTGTTCCACCACTCCTGCACCGCCTCCACCCTGGATTCAGCCCGTGTGCTACTTTGTCCTGCTTGTGAATGACAGTTTTGCCACTGCCTGAAGTGGGGAGCAAGTGGCTTTAAATGAAGTTCACAGTGCTTCTCATTATTTTTTTTTAACAAGGTAAATAGTAATGAAAATGCTGTTCATATCAATATGACGATCTGGGTTGGCTGTCAGAGTCAAAATCCCCCAAAGTCCATTTCCTCCAAAGAAAGCATCCTACCACCCTGCTCTGAGTTTTCAGAGGAATACTCCTCTTCCCTGTTGAGGGTCATGGGTGATTCTTTTCTCCTGGATATTAGTGCTCCCTTGATTCTTTTTCACCTGCAGGAAATTTGCAGTTTGGAATTTGATCAACTTGGTGGCTCCCATGCATGGTGATGTCACCAAAAATGTTGTGGCATTGAGTCCTTAGAGCTCAGAGGTGTCGTGCTTTCCAGGCAAGTGTACCACCACTCCTAGACTCGTAGAAAGATGCTTTCCAGCCAAAGAACCATAAATCTTTGTTGGATCTCAGTCTTGCATCTGAGCTGATAAGGCTCACTGTCTGTCTTTGTGAAGAGGCAGGGGATACTGTTGGTTCCAGAGCCACCAGCTGTCCTGAGTACACACTGAAGAAGTACCCCTACAACTGTGCACAAATACAAGACTAGGTGGTCCTGCATTTTACATGGGATGCTAGCCATTTGGATCAACATTTTCTGCTATAAGACCTAAAATGCATGGTGCATAAAACCTGCCTTTGGAGAAATTCCTGCATTATATAGCAGCTTTATTTAATTCCCCTGTGTTATAGCAGAGATTATCTATCCATATCATACTTAAAGCTTTACTATCTCTAGTCATGCTAAGTTATTATGTTCAAAATCTGCAAATGCTCTTTTAGAAGATGGTGAGTTTAGCTTGCTCAATATTAATCATAGTTTTGGAAACAGAATTTCTAATATATGCATTGCCTAAAAATTGTTAATCTATGGTTTTGCACTTTTTCCTGTCAATCTATAATTAAATCATATGAAAACATGCTGATTTTACATCATTATAATAAAGGTGTATTCTGATATCTCTGATGATGGTGTCTCCCCAAGCATTCATTATTTAATTGCTAGACATTTTACTATCAGCTCATATGGTGTTATCTAAATTAATTGTGAACTTTAATATATTTGGATCTAAAAAGGAAAGCAGTGCTCTTTTCTACAAAGGAAGCACAGAAGACTGGATGGACCAATTTTATGTTAACAACCTAATATCCTTCTGCATCCAGGGAAAAAAATCTGCATGTTTAGGGAAATACCTCTTTCAGTTACTTGGGAGATTCTGAATTATGACACTATTCTATCAGTTGAGTGGAGACAGAATGGTTTCATTGAACTGTTTGGTGATTGTATTTCTAAATTAATTTCAAGACAGTGAAGTCCGTGGGATATAAGGATTTCCTTTAAATATGGTTTGAATATCCAGGGCTCTCCACTCTGGCCTGAAGAGGCTGCTGCAGAAGCTAAACTGAGCTGGGAAAGAGAGACAGGAGAAAATGTAATCAATGGAAATGTCTGAGGCATTGTTATCATATCAATGGGTGGACAGACTGCAGATCATTCAGTATTTGTTGGAGGGACTAGAGAGAGAGAAGGAATTAAAGGCAGAGAGCCTTCCTGCTATTCTATCATAGATCAGGGCAAAACAATTATTTGACAAAATGTCCTTATAATTAATACACAAAATAAATAATAAGTACATGTGTTGGTTGAAAGCCTAATAACATGCATTTGACAACTTAAGAACTTCAGAGTCATACCACATTTTATCCTCACATTGGGTGTAAAAGGGAGAATAGTCTCCATTTCATAGACAAGAGAAGAAGCTTGTGGTGCTTAGTGAACTTGGTTGGAGCACACAGCCAGAGAGGGGATGGGGAGGATGTGGAATCTTTCTTACATACCATTGATAAAAATTCCTGAGGCTCAAATCTGACGTAATGGCAACCTGTGCAACTCTATAGAAATGCTCAGTTTAGGGCTCAGAGACACTGTAACTTGGTCCAAATCACATTGCTATTAAATTGCAGACCTGGGATTGGTGCCAAGGCCATTTTAATTCCAAAACTTAATGCTCTTTTCAACACATCCCATTCTACTGCCTACAAAGTCCTTTCTGTTTTACTAAACAGCCTCTCAAAGGGAACAAATAACTCTTTATCTGCCCAAGGTGCAGACTTATAATTCTGCCCTTTAAGATAGACATCACAGTGGATGTATCTGGAAGGTCTTTATTTGTCCAAACATTGACAGGAATGTCTCTGAGGTGGAACTTAAAAGAGGGCTCTCATTTAGACCTGTCACTTGCCAAAAAACTGGGAGAAGCTCACCAACACCAAAGAACCCATTGGAATGGGATTGCAGTGTACAGCAGTAGCACGTGCCATGGCATTAACCATGATGTTCTGGTGTGAAACATCGGTGCTTGCTAGTTCTAGTCTTTATACTCATCACTGTCTCATTCTGTTGGTCTGTATACACATGTGCCTGATCCTTAGACAAAAATCTGCCTTTAGAGAAGACATGTGGCTCCAGTTAGTTATTCACATTTCTTGAAGTCCTAACATGTGCCAGATAATGTTCTATGTCCTGAAAATAAACTGTTGAGCAGGACAGACACAGGTTCTTCATAAGAATTGATCATAGGCACTGATAGCATGGTTGAGAAATTCTGTGCTGGGAGAGAACAGCAATGCATCCTGGGAACCATACCATCTAGGGTTATAGATCAGGCAAGAAACCTGAAAGAGGACCAGTGGGAGTTGGTCATGAGAGGCTGGGGTGCGGAAGGTGAGGAGGGGTTTCTGCTGAAGGAGTAGGCTACCTGAAGGAGTGGGTATGAGCAGCAGAACAGGATGTTCAATTGAAAGTTTTGTCTGGACAGAGCCAAGAATGTGGGGTTTAGAGAGATTTTAAAAGGGGAGCCCTGGAAGCCCACTTGGTGCCCTCCTGAAGTCCTGGGTCTTATGAAGAGCAAAGATCCAGATATTTGTCTGTTTGTATAACAAAACATGTATCTTTTTAAAGAACTGGTATTGTGGTTTAGTCCTAAAATATACCCTTAAAGTCTCAAGACTAAATGATGACTGAATCATCAGGCCATTATATTCATCAGTGGACATTGATGAGCTCAGTAATTCATGTGTTGTTAGACAATGGGGCCTAGTCGGAGGTGGGTCACTGAGGGTGTGACCCGGAAGGAAGCATGAGGGTTCTTGTCCCTGACTCTTTGCCTCCTCTTCTTCCTTTGCTTCCCAGCTACCATAAGGTGAGCAGTTTTCCTTCACCACACCTTTTCAGCCCTGGAGCCAAATGACAAAACCATGAGCCAAATTAAACTTCTCCTCTGTAACTTGTGAGTGTTGGGTATTGTGTCTTAGTGACAAGAACACTAATACTCTCAGTATTAGTTTCTCCAACCTGATACCTGATTTCTATTTTCCTGACTTATTTTCCAGTATTGCTAGCAAACAGCTACTTTGATCTTTGGCCAGTTTTCTCATTTTTCTCCATCCTCTCCTTTGTAAACAGAGGTCTATTAATACTTAATTCACAGTGAGGTTGCTTGGACTAATTATCTGATGCCTGCATAGCCTTCTGACAGGATTGGCTGAGAGATGTGCCATGAAGTCTCACTGCTTCTCCAAGGCCCTGATTGCTTCCGGCACAGCCCCCACCACCACCACCACCACCACAGTGTTTGTGGGACTGTAGCAGCAATTTATCTCCATGCCTGTTTCCCTAGTCTGTTAGTCATCATCATCTGACACTTGGGATGGAGCTGGGAGCATGTCTGAAGCTCAAACTGAGTCCTTCAGACCCACAGGCAGGAGAAGGGAGGCTGAGCCAATCCCACTGTGATGGGATTCCAGCTCCACATGTGGATTTTTCTGTTAGAAGTAAAATGACTTCCCTGGCCCCCAACACTGATTCTCTGTCTTGTTTCAAAGTAATCAAACTCTGCTTTCTCTTGCTCTGGGGGACACTGTATTCTTCAGTACTTGCCAGAAGCAATTTGCTGTAAGTTTCTTTCCCCACCTGTTTTCAGAGGAGAAATTAGTAGTTATTACTCAGCCCTCTCTCCTGGTGGTGGCTTCTTTAGAGAAACAGAAAACAAATGCAATAGTGTCAGAGATGGAACATGCCTACTAGATATCCAAGGTGCCTTCAGCTTGGTGATGGAGGGAAGAACAAGTCCTGCAAGAAGATGCTTGAGGGATGAGGCTGAATATGAAGAAAGTTCTCTTTCCTCCTCCTGAGGCTGTCTCCTTCCTGTCCACCCCTCCCTGGAAGCTGGTCACAGAATTGCACTGTTTCTGTTTCCTCCAGAGAGTCATCTTTCCTCATGTCACTTAACTGGTATAGAAGGTGCTTTTCTAGCTGATGGATGGCAAACAGCTGACTTGAACTCAAACCCCAAATCTCCTGGTGGCCTTCTGGAGGAGACCAGCCAGTCAAAACCTCTGAGCTTGACTTCCCTCCCATGGAAGACAGCACACTAAACCTGTAAAGGTTGTAGAAGAATTCCAACATATAATTAACTTAAAAGGTCTGTTACATGCAAGAAATACTAGAATCCTACCCACTTGAGGCACTTAGTTTACTGAATGTTCTGTGCACTGTTTATAATTAATTATGACACACTGATGACAGTTGTATAGCCATGTACATTTTCTAAAGAACTATTATGTTCACTTTTTCTATTGATTGGCAAAAAGCCCTGTGAATTAGGTAAAGAAGATATTATTATCATCTGCATTTAAATGTGTAGGAATGCAAACCTGGCACTTGTTTCTAAGAGTTCTGGTACAGTTTTCAGGTGTGCTTTCATTGCTGGTTACATCTCATGTGTGAGTCCCTCCTCAGAAGATGGCCTGTGAAGTCACCACACCATACCACACAGCTCTGGTCAGGGCAGACAAGCACCTAGGGCAGGGACCCCATATGGGAGTCCTGTCTGCATAGGATGGAAGTTCTCAGGGTAGCCTCACTTACAGGACAGGAAAGCCTCTTGAGAATTCACTGAGAAAGGCTTTGATTGCATTTGTCAGCTTCATCAAGTCCATGAGATGAGAACATGCTCTTGTTCTTGAAACGACATCCTGTCCCGCACATAACAATTTGCAATATGGTATTTTCATCTCTTAGACTGAGTCATTTCTCCCCTGCACCAAGGCTCACTTTGGGGATCCTTTCCCTTCAGATATTACCCTTCCTTGTCCTTACCTTTTCTCTCATTCCTCTTATTTCTCTAACTTCCCATTTCCCTACCTTCTATTCTCAGCAACTCAGTGGTTGATTTTTCTCTCTAATTTGGTATCAATATATTAACTTTTAGTGGAATCTTTTTATTATTGCTTTCCAGACTCCAGGAGGTGGAAAAAGTAGAAAGACAAAAGCAACAGGTAAAACAGTATCTCCTTCCTCTCCAATTCTAAGCATGCCACGGAGTCCTGGGGATGGTCTGTGCAGTGGGAACTGTGCAGAACTTTTGAAAATGACTCCAAATGCAGCCGTGAAAGGATCCATCCTAAAACACTTGCCAGTTTCTGGTATCTGAGATGAGTAAAAGGAAAGGTACCATTCTATTTCTGATTTCTGCTTTTGCTTTCTGGATAGACCTTTCTTTTGCACCTAAGCAAGTCTAAAGACTCACTCTAGCCTTGGGCCACATGCTGGGCCAGTTATCCATGAGTGGTGGAGCCTCGTGGGTGATTAAGAAACAGCCACCCCAGCCAACTGCTCTTCATTTGTGTGGGGTCAGTAAGTGGTGTCACCAAGGGCCTGCTACCATGTTCACTTGAGTTCAGATTCTGTGTTTTTCTTTTTACATACCTTTTTTTTTTATCAGATTGCTGTTTTAAGGTGACTTTATATGCAACATCCCTTTCTTATCCCCAGAAGTTGAAGGTATGACCCTCCCTGTTTCCTCTGGAGGCATTTCCCCAAGATGCCATGCATCTCTGAATTCTCCATTGATCTGGAGCTCGGCGCTCTCTGCAAGAAACATCCATCTATGAGCTTGCAACCTTCTTCTCAGGGACTGCAGAGCCAGTATCTCCTGGCTGAAATGATAGCTACTTTATGTACAAAATTCCCATTCTACAATTATGAGATGCTGGTGGAATCCTCAGCGGGAAGTACGTTAAAGGACCATGCTGGTAAGGACTGGATAGGAGCTCCCAGAACCCTGCTAAAGATGGTCCAAGAGTGGTAAATAAGGCAGAAGATGCAGGCCAAAGGTATCAGGACCAGACAGGCTTGGCCCAAGATCCAAGTCCTCTCACGCCTCTAACCTGCTAGGTGGCTTCAAGTGTAAGTTTTAACTCTCAGAGCCTCAGTTCTTTTCTCTGTAGAGCAGATCTGGTTTCCTATCAGTGGTGAAAGCCAAAGGAATACCTGTTAGGTGCTGTTTGGCTCTACTATGTCCGTTTCCCCTTCCCCTCCTTTTCCCTGTGTCAGAAAGCACTTCATGCTCTTCAGACTATGTGAAAGTGACAGCTTCTGCTTACTGAATGCATCCCACACCCAGGGATATTTCTAAGCATATTGAATGCATTATCTCGTTTAATTCAGTGAGTAGATTTTTAAAGAAAAGATTCTATTATCAACTAGATTTCACAGAAAATTGAAGCCTTAAATTTTTCAGCACAAAATAAGTATGTGAAGTAATGCATGTATGATAATTAGCTTGACTTGGCCAGTCTAAATGTATACATATAACAAAACATCATATTATACACCACAAATCTATGCAATTGTGTGTTCATTAAAAACAAGTGATAATTACTTTTTTAAAAAACAGAAAGAAGGGCCAGGGATTTAGCTCAGTGTTTCCGCTGCCTGCCTCGCATGAGCAAGGTCCCGAGTTCGATCCCCAGTACCACAAAAAAAAAAAAAAAAACAGAAAAAAATTGAGGCAAAGTGTAGTGAAGTAGCTTTGCCCCACATCAAGCAGATGGAGCCATCCCTTATCAGGGTAGAAGAAGAAAAATGGAGGAGGATCTCTCCAGACACTTGAGGGCATGCCAAGAGTAGGGGGAAGGAATTGGTCTGATGCAAAGGTTTCCTTGCTCAGGCTTACCCTACAAGCACTGCATCCCACCAGCACCCTTCACAGCTAGAGCCCACTCTGAGCAGATCCCCAGGGAGAGAGGCTGTTGAAATAGATGTTCCAAAAGACTTACTCCTTCCCTCCCTCTCTCCTCCATTCCTCCATCATCGCTGCTTACTTCTAGCAAGTATCATTGTGGCTCTGTTGTGCGCTTCCCTCCAACATTGAGATATGACAGTGAATAGAAATGGCGAAAGCCTGCTCACCCTAGAGGTCAATATCCAGGAGTCAGGACCAGTACATGGAGACTTCCAGACAGACAGCAATGATCCAGTCCCCACAATAGCTTCACAGTGAGTTCTACACTCCTTTGCTGTCCTGAGCAGAGGTGAAGAGACAATGGTTCCTGGGCTACCCAGCCAGTGAAAATGTTTTCAACTAGATGACAAGACTGGGAAGAAAGACCAAGACTGAAAAGACCTTCCAGTCTCTAAGGGGAAGGAAAACTATTATAGGAAGAGTGGATCATCTGAAGGTCCAGAGAGAGCTCTTTAGGAATGTACTAGGAAGTTTCTTTCTCATCCAGAAAGCCAAGGAGTGGCTAGTTCAAGGACTGTATCCCACATCTGAAGGCTTTCTGTACTCTAACCAATGACTCTAATCAGAAGCAATCTCAAGGGTGTGTTTGAGCCTGGTTTTGGTACCCAGAGCATGTTAGATGGCAAAAGAACTGGGTTGGGAGGCAACGAAACTGCACAGCCAGGTCACCTAGCCTTGGTGAGCTGGACTGGGGATGTAGTGCTTCAGTATGTCCTCTGCTCTGTGCTCCACCTTCCCCATGCCTGCTCTTTCCCTCTTAGCCTGTTTTGGAAAACCAATAATCAAAGAAGAAAATAAGTCTTCCTTTTCCTGGATCAGGGGAGCTCTAGGGAGCAGAGTATCTTGATTCCAGATGTGGTTTTGGCAACTAAAATCAGGGGCAGGAGCCATCAGCCTAGGCCAAAATTTCAGTATCTTCAATCCCTCACTGAGATTCTCATACCTCACATCCAACCCACCTTTCAACCTGAGCAGCTCTGCCTCCAAAGCCTTTGAGGACTACAAGCCCTCCACACTGCCTGTAGTCAGCACTCTGCCCAAGCCACAGTGGCCCTGCAATGCCCCTGGTCCCCAGTCTCAGCTCCTCCCCTACTCCAGTATGCTCTCTAAACATCAGACATAGGGAGCTCTTCCACTGTAAGAGTAAAGGCCAAATCAGAGCCAAACATTGTGGTGAACACCTATAACCCCAGCACTCTGAGAAACTGAGACAGGATGATTGAAAGTTTGAGTCCATCCTAGGCAACTTTGTGATTCAGCAAGACTCTACCTCAAAATAAGAACTAAGAAAAGGACTGGAGATGTAGCTCAGTGTGAAAGCCCTAGGTTCAACCCTGACATGAGAGGGAGAGAGACAGAGAGAGAGAGAGACAGAGACAGAAACACAGAGACAGAGGGGGGAGGGAGGGAGGGAGAGAGGGTGGGAAAAATGAAGGAAGGAAGAAAGGCAGGAAGGCAGGCAGGCAGGCAGGCAGGCAGGAAGGAAGGAAGGAAGGAAGGAAGGAAGGAAGGAAGGAAAATCGAAATGCTGCTTCGGGTCCTGCTTGAGCTACCTCCCATGGACTTGCACTTTCCTACTGGACCCCTTACCTCTTCCACTTTGTTCACTAGCACAAGGTCCCCGGCCTCCTGCTGTCTATGAATTTGCCAACCATGCTTTCCTTTTCTCTCTGGGTCAATACAATAATCTTTCATCTGCCTGAACTCTGTTCCTGAGAGCCACACAGCTAACTCAAGTACTTTCTTTGGGTCTTTGCTGATCAGTCTATATAACATTACATCCTTCTTCCCAGAATTCCTCTTCCTTTTTTTTTATTTATCAACACTCAGTATATTGGGTGTTATGCCTCTTAGTGTATTCGCAGTGCTGAAAACCAGTACCCAGTACATAGATGTTCAGTCAATAGTCCTTGAATGAATAAATATGGAAGAGGTTCTTCTTTCCTCAACATAGACGATTAGCTTCTTCATCTCATCTCATCCCTAATCTTTCCTTTAACTTTGGTTTTCTCTCTAGCAACATAAATTTTATTTCACAATTAACATTCTTTTTGTTTCTCTAATTCTATTTTTTTTTAAATTATTACTTCATCTTTACTTTTCTCCCTTTGGTTCTGCATCAAAGATCAAGGAGATTAGCTTTTCCTTAGCAAATTCTGTGAGGCTTCTGGACTGAATGGAAATGCATGGGGTTTTCACCACACTAAGTATTCCTGTGCTTCAGATTTCAGGAGCTGCCTTTCTTTGGATGGAAGAAATGTAGTATTCTAGGTGGCCTAGTAGCAGCAGAGAAAAGCATGGACTTCAAATCCTCATGGCTGAGGTTTCAAATCCCAGTTCAGCCATTTAGGAGCTGTGTGGCCTTGAGCAGGTGCCTGAACCTCTGCATGCTGAGGTTCCCACTTTGGAAAACGGGAGAAGGTAATGATGGGATTAAGGACATAACCTCATGAGTTTGAACTGAGAATTAAATGTGTTAATACTTGAAAAGTACTTAGAACCTGGTTTACCACATAAAAATGTTTGTTGGAAGAAAAAAAGCCAGGCTCTTCCTTCTTCTGGCTCTAGAGCCACAGAAACGTAATTTCCCAGCCATAATTTCCCACTGGGCCTCAGTGTCCCTATCCGTAAAATGTAGGTGGAAAAGAAAGATTGAATAATTTCTGACTATGATTTTATCCACTCCAATATTTGAAATCTGAGGTCAGGTTATTTTCTGGCCAGGAAGGCAGATTTTGTGCCTGTGACTTAATTTAAGTTTTAGTTTACTTCTGCTCAGGCCTTGAGGTTTCAAATGGATTATCCAGATTTCAAATTCAAAGCCTGCCAGGCTCTCTGTTCCCTCCACTTTCTTCCTGAATCACAGAGCCTGAGCTTCCTAAGTATCCTGAGTGCCTCGAGGAGCACTGGGCCCCCTGTGCAGGCAGGGCAGACACTGTAGCTCCTGGCACTGCTGAGGAAGCAGGGAAGCCACAGAGGCTCCATCATTGTGGATGTGAGTAGGGTGCTCTCAGGATCACCTTTGGAAATCTTGGCCAGGAGTCCCCAACAATTACCCCAGCAAATGCCCAGGATGCTGTCACCCCCAGCCCCCAAACGGTACAATGGAGGAAGGGACTGAACCCAAATCTTCCAGCTCTCTGTATTCCTGTTCCCCCTTAGAAAACCCCTACAGAAGCTGATTCATTGCCGCATCTGGGGAGCCTTCTTGTTCAAAGCAACAATGAATTAATTACCACTCCCTAATGTGACAAAAAGGAATCATACCTGCAACTCATATTCCACAGGTACACCTTCCTCTCCTGGCTCACCTGCACCCATTAATTCCTGAAGTGCTAAAAAATCTGTAAAGCTCTCATGCAGCTAGCCTTTCCCACTCAGATAATATGTTTCCTTGTTTCCTCCATCCCACAGTCATGGAAATAAGAGGAGCTTTGCCATGTATATTGACTGTGGTGTGTGTGGCCTCCCAAAGGCTGATATAATTCAAGTGCAGGACCAGGATCTAGCCTGCTATGCCAGGTTGTCCTAATCTTTACCCTTGGTGTCAGTGAACAACTTGCACAAGCTCAGGCCTGGGAACCCTGGGGACAGGCTTCAGGGCCATCCGTGAATGTGGCTTTTCACACCAGCAAGAGAGCAGAAGGGCTGTGAGCCCATGGTGGGACACCTGAAATCATCACCAGCTGTCTATTACAAAGTTTCTTAATCACCTCCACATATAATCCTGGGGAAATTCTGAAGGCCAATGAATTTTTAGAATAATCAATAGATCTAATAGTCTTGACCTGACTTGTATGTTCCAGAAATTGGCCCCGAAGTGTTCAGCTACATAGATCTCTTGAAAGAAAGAAAAGAAGGAAAGATTACAGTAAGAAAACAAAGAAGGAACAAAGGAAGGATAGAGTAATACATTTTTGTTGAATTGTGAATAAATGGATGGCATAAGTCATAGCCATACTGTCACTGATACCAGAAGGACTTCTTTTGGAAACAAGGAGATGAAGCTATGTATTTTTAGAAAAGGAAGGAAGGATGTTGAGATTTGGACATCTGAGTTACTACCTCACTTCCACTGCTCTCTCATGGCATGGATTCTGGAAAAGTCAATGACTGTCATTGAAGTCATTGAAGGAACTCAGTTTCCTCATCTGTAATATCAGGAAGTCAAACAAGACAAACCCCAAAAGTCTGCTCCTTCTGAAATGATGACTCATTCCTCCACTCCACATTAAGTGTGCCTATCTTCTAGACCCTTGGAAATAGGGAAGGAGTGGACCCAGGCTCCTAGCCCAGTGACAGAGAGTTGAGTCTCAGTGGATGAGGCTTTAATAGCATAAGCTCCAGGATCACAAGAGTGTTCCATGTATGGAGCAGGCCACAACTTGACATATGACAAAGGTCCAGAAACAACTGGAGAGTGTGCAGCACAGCTCCTATTACCAGACAGGTGCATTGCATGAAACCATGATTTTGTTTCAAAGCACAGTAAAATGAGAATCATCCCATGGGGCCACCTTTTCTCAGAGTATTGCCCTTTAATTTAAGAATACTCACTCCTTTCTAAACACTCAGATACCTATTCAGGACTAACCTTTTCATGCACATTTTTGAAATTGTAGGTCATGGAGATAGAAATACAACTTACAGGGACAGACTTGTAAATGCAGTTTTCATACTTGGTTTTTCCAGTTCAGTTACTCAAATCCTCATGTTAACAGCTCATGTTGGGTAAGAGGAGCTGATTGTTAAATATTGAGGAAAATTGTAGGTGATTAAATTGTTGATAACTTGAAATTGGCCCTGGTAGGGATACTTACCTCACAGAAATTGGCAAACACTACAAAGCAGAGCTTTCTTTCTTTTCTTTTTTTCCAGAGAGCTATTTTACCAACTCTTCAAATGATTATAGATTTGACCCAATAGAAGATAACAATACGAAGTATTAATCCTTCCTAAACTTCACATTTTTCCATATTTAGATATAAACCTATAGGCAAAAACCTTAAATCATATTTATTATTTTCTAAATACAAGCTATTGATATCATTATTTAAGTACATTCAGTATTAAAGACATTTTTAAATTACTGCTATAAATGGAAAAACTACAAGATGAATAGCCCATATCTGAAATGCTTGGATCCAGAAGTGTTGACAATTTTTTCATACTTTGGAATATTTATATATACATGTCAGGACTTGTATCTAGATGTCCACCCAAAGTCTCATGCATTCCCAGGTTGGGCTTTTTGGAGGTGGCTGAATCTACAGTGTGTGAAAATGGATTAAGGGTGTGTGGTACTAGATGAGTACACTGATTGGTTTAACATAGTTCTGGTGTGGGTAATAGGAGGCATAACCCTATGTGTGGGTGGCACCAACCAATAGGCTTGTAGTGTGAAAGGAAAGATAGAAGGCAGGCTTGCTGCTTTCTGCCTACCCTGCCACGGACTGTTTCTCCTCTACCATGTCCCTCTGCCATGCTGCCCTACCCTGGAGCCAGCTGGCCATGGACTGAAATCTCTAAAATTGTGAGATGATATAAAGCTTTCCTCTTTTAACTTATGGATGTCAGGTATTGCCCTAGCAACAAAAAAGTAACTAAGACAACCCTTGATTAGATTATCTTGGGGATGGGGACCAAGTCTAAGCACAGAATTCATTCATGTTTCAAATGTACTTTATATACATATATTCCATAAGGTAGTTTTCTATAGTATTTTAGTGTACATGCATTTTGACTGTGACCCTGTGTGTGGGTCTGAGATCAGATGTGGAATTTTCTCTTTCTGGCATCATGTTAGTACTACAAAAATTTTGAATTTTGGACCATTTCAGATTTCAGATGTTTTATTAGAGTGTCTCAATTTTAAGATTTGGGATCTTTTACTGTATAATAAATTATAATAAATGAATAATAATCCCTTCTCTTACAGCTATACCAGCCCTCACACTGCCAGAGGTATATACAATGCACAATAAAGGCTTCTTACGACAATCTCCAGTATGTTTTCTCTAAGGAATAATAAGAGCAAAGATTATGATACTTTTAATATGAATGATGCATCACTACATTATGCATAGATTATACACTCATAGTTATTTGTAGGTTAATATAAATGAAATAATTACCCATGTTAATTTATGTAATCGTTGTAAAAATCCTATCGAGGAAGGTATTGGTATATTCCAGTGTTATAGATAAGAAAACCTTAAGCACAGAGTTCAAAATGCCCTAGTGCAGTGGCAAAGTGGGTGTTCTTCCTCATTGTACTTCACGGTTGCAACTGAAGACTTCTGTTGTAACTGAAAATACATGTAATACTAGGATTGCTCCAGTAATCCTAAACCAAGGATGACATTAGAAGCTATCCTACAAAAATAAAATCAATATAAATGAGAACATATATTTGTGAAAAATTATTATAGTTTTCATAGCAGAAAATAGTGAATGTCCATTACTAAGTGAATGGTAGAATAAATTAGGTTATATGCACATCATGAAATATCATACAGTCTTCAAAAAGTAAACTCCAGTTCCATCAGAGGTATTGGAGGTATTTCTATTACTATCATTAAAAACAAAAATAAAAATACAGACAATTTAAAGCAATCCCATTTTTATAAAATATACAATGAAAATATGCTTTCTTCTGCCAGCAATACATGTTATCAGCCTTAAAATGACTACTTGATTAATAAACTGTGAAGTAATAGCTGCTTAATTTGTATTTTCCCACTACATGTGAGTATGAACATGATTTAATGCTTACTTTTTAAATTTTTCTGCAAATAAGCCTTTGCAAAACTTTTATTTGGTTATTAATCACCTCTTTTTAATTTTTAAAATTGTATTTTTGTTGTTACTATTTTCTCATTTTAATGTGTGGCTTCTTTTTTTTATAATTTTCTCTCCCAAATATCTTGTATTTATCTTTGTTTGTGCTACAAAAGTTTTAATTTTTGCATAATCAAATATGCATATCATGTTTTCCTTAAAGCCTTTAAGTCTGCGGTCAAAAGTGGGAAAAGATGGAAAATCCACTAGACAGGCCCAAATAAACCTGATACGAGACGGTGTCTCCGCAAAGCAAAAACCTGGAAGAGAACCCCCATAAGTGCCATTCCCTAATACCCCCACAAGGCCATCAAGCCACACCCTCCCATTACAGAACAACAGCACCATTATTCTTTGTGCCAGTCTGGGAGAACTTCTGAACAGAATCCTGATGAAAGAACCAGAGGTGGAGGGGGTTGAGCTCATTAGCACATTGATGGCCCAGCAACTCCTTCTGTTTTGTTATCTTCATTAGCTAGGTATTAGATTATACTTAAAGCTTAAATCTTCATTATATTCTTTTACAATTGTGGATTTAAAAATCTAACATGTCTTCGAATCAAGGTAGATTCTTAATTTGGCTTCTCTGCCAATTATTTTGTCTATTTGCCTGATTCTTCCCTTTTTGTCTGAATGTGGTACTGTTTAATGGGCTTGTCAAACCTACATTTAATTTAGCATTTCTCATAAAGATGTCCCGGAGCCTCAGGAAACAGTAGAATGACCACAGCTTCCCGGGGGTTCCCCTCTGCTTAGCCTGGTCTCTCCCATACAAACTTGCCTCCCTCCAGAAACCCCAGCGTGCAGACTGGAAATGCTCCCTTCATCCCTCTTAGCTAGGTTAGGCATAAATTCAGACACATTTCACAGGCATAGTCTCTGCTCAGGCTCTCTAGGTCTTGTCCTCATCTTCTTGGTCTAGACCATTACTACGGAATCAGCATCCAGCCTGGTCTCTATTTCAGTCTCAAATTGTCATTAGAGCTGTGTTTTAAGAGCATTTCTTTTGCTTTCTCCTTTGAAAAAAAATCACAAATACTCTGAAAACAACATCCAGACTCTTTGACATGGCTCCCATGTGCCTGGGTAGTTTGACCCCAGCCTAACTGTGGAATTTTTTTTTTTTTTTTTTTTTTTTTTTTGTACTGGGGATCGAACTTAGGACCTTCCTCTTGCGAGGCAGGCAGCGGAACCACTGAGCTAAATCCTTGGCCTAACTGTTGAATCTTATGCTCACTGGTCACTCGGGTGAACAACTCCCAACACCCTCATGTGAAGGATTTATATTTCACAGTAGGTGTGGGAGGCAGAGATCAAATTCCCGTTATATTGTCCCCCATCACGTGTTGCTTAATGTGCTACACATGCCCTTCTTCTCCCTTTTTTTTAGCCTAAGCCCTACTCATTATTTGAAGATCAGCTCAAGTGTCACCTCTTTGAAACATTCCTAGGTATTTTATAAAAATTAATCCCCCTTTCTTTGATATTCCTTTGTACTTTGCAGTTCTCTAATTCCACCATCTGCCCTTTTTAAGTGAATTGAGGTTCTGCTACCTCTTGACTGATTGCCTGTCTTTGAAGATAAGACCACATCCCAGTCATCTTTGTGACTTCTGCCCATGACGCACTGAGACTCATCCTTTCTCTATACATCTGTGCAGAAGGAAGAAAAGGAAGGAGGAAGTCACAATCTTAACAAGGCTTTTCCTGCACTACACTTTGTTTGCTTGTTTTCTATTTATATGTTTATTGATCTTAAATGACCTAATATGTAATTTTAAACTAACTGGAATTTTACTTGTCATTAAGATATAAAATATAATCTGCTCTGTATTAAACTACAGAGATGAATACCCCAAAGAGTATTCATCATTGTCATCATTAATCATAGTATCGTTTATATTTTTATTAATTTTAGTTGATTCTAATGTGTGCTTTACTGTTTCTATATGTTCTGGTGTTAACACAGGAGCACCAGGGAATAGACAGAAGCCAGGTTGGAGGTTTTTTGGGGTTTTTGGTACCAGAGATCGAACTCGGGACCTTGTGCTTGTGAGGCAGGAGGCAGAACCACTGAGCTAAATCCCCAGCCCAGAAGCAGAATTGCCACATTTGGGGTATTCCTTTTTTATTTTTGCAGTACCAGGGATTGAACTCAGGACCTTGCATTTTCGAGATAGGCACAGTGCCACTGAGCTAAGTCCCCGGCCCTCAGGTTGGAGGTTTAAGGGTACACTAGCCAATAGCTCATGTTAAGGAGATTCCTAGAAGACAGCCAGGACTGAAGACTTTTGAGGAGTTGCTGAGAACCATCTGATCTAAGAGAGTTTATCAGAAATGGGGCTTCCAGAAGTTGCCCTTCTCCAGCTAAGCATTCCAGCACCTGATCAGATGACTTTGGTTGCTGGTGGGTGACAGCTTAATTTACAAGACTGTTGAGCAACAGCAAATTTTAAACTAAACCAAACATACATTGTTATAAGGAAAGGGAAATGTGATTCTGCACTCTGTTGAGTACTTTGCCAGAAGCTTCATCAACCCCATAATTAGATGATACCTAAGCTGGACAAAATGTTAATATTAAATATTATGAGACATTTACTGGAGATTGTACCATATTTCCTATTTATATTTCTGCAACAACTTATCTTTCCTATTTCAATAGAGAATATGTGTGTGTGTGTGTGTTTTAAAATTTTTTCACTAGGAATTAATTCTGATGTCTTAATAGATTAACCTTGCTTGTACTTGATAGCATTTATTTTTAAAAAATGAAATTCCTACTACAGCAAAGATTTTAAGGGGTAAGCTTTTTGCACTTCCCTAGAAACCTTCCTGCCTGAGGCTACAGTTTTCCTAGACACTCACTTCCCCTAGGTCAGGGCCAGAAGTCTGGTTGTACAACACCTGTGAAATCAGACCAGAATTTCTCAAAAGACGCTGTCTCTTAGAAAAGTGATGGGGTGCCCGGAACCTTAGCTCTTGCACTGCCTGAAATAGCTCAGTCTTTTAACAGCATCAGCCTTTGCACCCTGCTATGGTCTGAGTGTAATTTGTCCCCCCGCCCCCCAGACTCACACTGAGTCTTAGTCCCACAGTGTAAGAACTCTGAGGTGGGAAGACTTGCAGGGTGGTGAGGTGGTGATAAGCATGCCTGGCTCCTTTGAATCCTCTCTCCCATACATCCTGGTCATCCCTCTCACACATGCTCCCAGGATGTCATCCATGATGCAGCCACATGGTCTTCACTGAAGGCCACCAGATATGACTCCCCAGTCTTGGACTTTCACCCTCCAACTGTGACCTCAATAAACCTTTTTCTCCTTAACCAGGTTCAGGTGCTGTGTGATAACAACAGAAACCAAGACACATTGTTTTCCTGCTCTCCCTCTCTTGACAATCAAAAGGCATGTCACTATTCTAGGAAAACAGACAATTATCACCTTCATGATAAAGATGGCTCAGCGCCTCCTAATGCCAAGTACATTTAGATACTCTGAGATGTGATTTCAGCAAACTCTTTGGCATTGGCTTTTCTGAGAAATTGTAATTCCAACAATCATGTTACTTCCTCTACCAAAACCTTCTAAGAAAATGCTGCCAGGCTTTGCCAAACTATTCAAAGCTTGATCTGATTCTTGTAGGTACCTGAAGGATAGAGGGCTCAGAGAAAGAACAGAGCAGGGGAGTACTTAACTGGAAGGCTCTTCTGTCAATCTGTCATTTCCCTCTCTCAAAAGTGGCCTGTACTTTTTATCTCTAGGACTTGAGTTCTGTGTCACCTAGCATTAAGAATACACAGTTGACTATTTCAGCACCTATTGCTACTTGCTTGTTTGGGAGGCTAACACTACTGCTCTATCCACAATTCTGTCATAACAACCTCTTTTTCAGCTCTGTAAAATGATTTGTGTTCAACTTTAGAGCATCTATAATAACCTCCACAAAGAGTTTCTTGTGTAGCCATCTTGTGTGCAACATGTCTTCCCAATTACTCTTGAAGATTCTACCTTGGTGATGAACTTTCCTGTGGAATCATCTTTTCCCAGGAATCACAGAAATGTGAAAGGCTTCTCTCATTCTAGTGAGTGTTGTCCTCAAAGCATAGCTGTCTTGCAGTGAGGCTGGTGTGGTGGGAAGCCCTGCTCCATCTGTGTGGGGGAACTTCCTACTTGGTGGGTGCGGCCACTGTGCACAGGTGTGCCAAACTCCAGAGTCCCAGGGTGGAGCCTCATGGTTGCAAGAGTGTTGACTGTAGAGGTCCATGGCTAATGACAGGCACAGTGATTGAATGAAAGAAGAGCTGTTGAGTGTGGTTTTTCTTCTGCTCTTTGAAAAAATGTTTTCTTCCCTTTCAGATATTCTTTTTTATAAGCTTTGAAAAAGTTCTAATTAAGGAAATCTCTCCTAATTTTGCCCATGGTAAACAGTCTATTCTTTTAGTCTAATAGAGCTAAGATTAGGATGAATTTTTTTCTGGTTCTCTTAATTTACAGTCATGATGAACTGTGTTAAAAATGGGATTTTCCAAAAGATTTTGTATTTACTTCTCCTTCCTTTCTTCCTTCCTTCTTTTCTTTCTCCCTTCCTCCCTCCTTCCCTTTCTTTCTTCTTTTTTTTCTATTTGGTCAAAAGTTTATTGATTTTGCCCAAATCCTAGACTGATAGTTTGGCTGATGTAAAACGATAGATATTGTTCCATGCTCTGAAAGCTTCATTGTCTTGTAAACTTTTAAAATAGAAACAGTTTTATTGAATTGCTAAAGAAATGCAAAAGAGAGCAAATTAAAAGTATAAGCATGCCTGGGAACTAGCTCAGTGGTGCTGACGCCTGCCTTGCAATCACAAGGTCCTGAGTTCGATCCCCAGTACCAAAAATTTTAAAAAAGTATAAGCATAAGGAAGTTTTTCAAAAAGTAAACATGGCCTTATCACCTAAGAGGAATTTCAGGGCACAGCTATGTGTTTTATTGCAATATTGAGCACTTATTATCTACAAGAAAAAAAGAAGAAATAAAGGAAGTGCTATGATTTATACATAGATGTTTCCCAAAGTCTTATGCAGTCTCACTCAGGTGAGGCTGTTGGAAGTGACTGGATCATGGGTGTGTGATACTGGATCATGAATGTGTGATATTGGACCATGGATGTGTGATACTGGATCGTGGCTATATGACACTGGATTAGTCCACTTATGGATTTATACCTGGGTGGGATGTTGGGAAGTGAAGCCTAGTGGGAAGAGGTGGGTCAATGTGGGCGTGGCCTAAGAATACATATATTCTTCCATCCTCCCTTGATCCTTTTCTGTTTCCTACGTGCCCAGTTATAAGCTGTTTCTTCTTTGTCATGCCACCCGGGTTTGGAGCTAGCCAACCGTGGACTGAAACCTGTGAACCAAAATAAATCTCTCCTCTTTTAACTTGTGGTGTAGAGTATTTTGTTCCAGCAATGAGAAAGTAATTAAGACAAGAAGGAAGGAAGGAAGGAAGGAAGGAAGGAA
>NW_004624812.1:7679374-7736788 GCF_000247695.1 Heterocephalus glaber | reverse complement strand
AAGAAGGCTCAGAAGCCCCTACCTCTGGGCCAGGAACAGTGGGACTCAGTACCTTGGTCTGGTGGTCTGGTGTCCTCTGCGTCTTTGTAGTGTGGAATCAGGTGGCTGCCTGTCTGCAGCGGGCTGATTCGGCTTGTGTTCCGTGCGACTGGGGACCTCGGTAGGGTGTGGGCAGACCTGCCTGTCTGCAGCGGGCTGATTCGGCGTCTTCCGCGCGACCAGCTTTCTGCTTTGAAAAGTCCTCTTTCTTCATGACTTAGTTCATCCATTAAACATGTAGGAAAGACTTCTTGCAACCATCAAGTGTTATGTGCTCTCCTTTGCTTTTCCATAAAATCCAATCTCCAGTTCTGCAACAGTGATGACCACAGCAGTGCAAATGCAGAGACTGTAGGTGTCCAGTGCCTGATACTTATGGCATCTACATATAGGCTGCTTTTATCACCAAAAACTTAAACATTAAAAAGTTGTTCAGAATGAAAGAATGAATGTATGTTCTACCACTTTTGAGCTGTGAGCAGGGTATGCAGAAAATTCTGCCACATTGACTTCAAGAGGGTCTTAATTCTGACACTCTAGAATTCATTCCTTCCTGAAACCTCCTCACTGTGCTCTACATCAGTGGCAAAAATCTCATCCCTAGATGACTTCCTCGGACATTCGGGAGGCTTTGACCTGCTTCTAACTATCAGATGGTCTGTGCTTAATGAATAAAGCCTCATTGTAATGTGAATCTAGGGCAATCTTCTATGTTTAAAAGTTCCTAAAAGCTTACTATCAAGAATTTTGAAGTATCCAAAATTTTGCATTAACATCTTTGTTTTCCCTGGACTTTGGAGTGTTGAGTATTGTCTGAGAGTAATGCTACACATGGCCCCATATTGTTACATAGTACAAAGCACTGGAAGGGTCACCTTTTATACAGAGGCAGATTCACTGTAAGATTGTTCAAGTCATGAAAGAGACAGGCACTGGGGATACTTTCAGCCTCCTGTGCACTACTCCAGAGCAGAGTCTGGGCATAGGAACCTGACTGCCTATTATCCAACAGGCTTCATGTTCTATGGGTCACATGCATATTCGGCACTTGGAAACACTCAAGGCATTGCACAGACTACTTCCTTCCGTTCTCTCTTGTCCTTTTTTGGTATGTCCATATATTGTCACTATTGTTTTTATCAGATGAAGAAATGGAAATATAAAAGATCAAGTGACCTGGCTAAGGACACTCCATTACTACATGGTGGACCTGGAATTCCAAGCCAACCAACCTGGTTCCAAGACCCTATGTCCTATCCTTCCTTGCTTTATAGGCTGACAATTATTGAAGCATGAACACCAAACCCACATCCTCTGACAAAGTGTTAGCATCTGCACATCCCCTCCTGAAGATGGAGCCCACCATGTTCCTGAGAGGCAGGCTGAAATGGCTGGGAATGATATCTGCCCATTCGGCCATGCAGCAGCCCTGCCAGGCACTGGAGGACGTGTATGTATGCATTGCAGCTGTGTGTGCTCTGTGCTGGCTTTAAGTGTTCTCCAAGTGGGATTAAGTCCCATCAGTTGGCACCTTTCCTACAGGTGTTTCCCTTTACTTCTCATTTTCATATCTTTGTCTTAGTATCTGCTTCTGGGGGAAATCCAAATGATAGCAAATGAGTTGTCCCCAGAAAGGACTTCCAATGCCCTAAAGAAAGCAACCATGAGACTGACAAGGCTCTGAGGCTGTGTGGACGGCTGGCTTTGCTGTCTATCCAGGAGCCTGTGGCTGCCGCCCTCTGCTTCTCCACATTATCTGCTTTCCTCCCTTTCTCAAAGCAGATGTCTGCTCTCCTCTGCAGGGCCTTGTCACCTTGCTGTGAACACATTTGCAGTAAGTCACAGCACCTCGCTCCATTGCACCTGGAAGGATAAATGGTTCTCACCTCTTGTCCCCTGGTTCAAGTTATTTGGCGGCTGGTTATTGCTACAAAAATAACTGCAGGTGAAAATGGCAAATGAGCTCACTCTGCTCAGTGCAGCTTGCCTGGAAGCCTGGCCCACAGCTTTCCAAGAAAGGCTCTCTCCATCCTCACAGGAGAAGCCCTACTCAAGGCCCACCAACGGCGTGTTCACTGAGCACTCTCTGGGGGTATGGTTCTGAACCGAACATTTGGTCAGCTTTGTCACTAATGTGTGAACAGTCACCAAGGATACCTCCTTCACTCTGAGCTCTGGACTCCTACTGGAGTTTCACAAGAGTCCCCATGATCCCAGCAATGGCCCACTGCAAACTCACGGTGAGCTCCCAGGGAAAGTAAAGCCAAATCGAAAGAAAGCAAAAGAAACAGTGTAAAAATATGTTCTGTTTGACTTTTATTCTTTTGTAAAATTTCTTTTGATCAGAAACTTGAGAAGAGATAAAAATATTTGTAATTACTTTAAAATGGTGAAAGACCAAAACAACAAACAAAAACAATGTAAAAGATGCCACAAAATCTTGCACAATGTTTCCTCTCTAAAATTTACAAGCCACCTTCTCCATAATATGCAGCTGGAACCTATTGTATGTGTAGAACAGCTATTTACAGAACGTAGTGGGAATTCTGTTATGGGCTGAAATGTGTCTGCTTCTTTCTCCTAGAATTCCTATGCTGAACCATAATTGTCAATACCTTGAAGGTCACAGTTTGGAGAATGGATTTTTACTATTATTTGTTTCTACCATTACATTAGGTCATAAAGGTGGGCCCCTAATTTCATATGGTTGTACCTTTTTAGAACAGAAGGCACGCACATAAATAGGGGTGTGCATATACACACAAACAGGGGTATGGATACAAAAACTATGGCCCATGAGGGCACATCAAGAAGGCAGTTACGTGAGGCAAGGAGAGTGGTTTCCGAAAAAAACAGCCCAGCTTGACCTCAGAATTTGCCTCCAGAAATATCAGGAAAAAAATTGTCCTGTTTAAACCACCGAGTCTGTAGTATTTTGTTAAGGTGGTTCAAGCAGACTAATACAAATATTCTATTGTGAATCCAGGCACCTGGACTGAAATCACAGCTGTATCATTCAACCCACTATTTGATCTTCAGAATATCACAGTCTCTCAGAAGTGTAGTTTTCCTCCTCTGATGATCTAGTAATGAAATCCTTCTCTGAATCCTGTTGAGATGGAACATTTACAGAATGTGCATGAAGGGACCTTGCATACAGGTCCCAGAGAAAAGGTTCTTAAGACATAGTTGGTGATTTATTTATGGAAATGGAAGGAAGAGGCAGGATCCAATTTTTTATGATTTAGCTGCCAGTTTTTTATGATTTTATGATTTAATAAGCCATAAACATTTATCAGGGCCAATGAAAACCACACAAAGCATTCTAAATGGGAATGTGGAAATCAAGAGATCTTAAGGGATTGCAGGAAAGGCTCTGGGTAGACAGTTGGGAGGGGCATGAGGGAAGACCTTCTACAATTGGGCCTTATGTGAAACTATACGGTGGGTTGAACCTAGTAGGTAGAAATGGAGGGAACAGGCTGAGCAATCCTGCTTGAAAACTGGGGGCAGGGACAATTTTGTAGGTCAGAGAAGGCCTATGTATTTGCCATGGAAGTGAAAGAGTACTCCTAAAGGGTAGCGGGCTGTCAGTGTTTGCATCTTTTTGAATTTGGGAAACTATTCCCTCAAACCAGTTCTTTCATAGGCCTATTTTATTATTTGTGGCCTCCTTTATCTATGAGATTCCTGAATATGGCTAGCAGGTGAGTGAGAGCCAGTTGGGTATGGTGAGAGGTTCAGACTGCATCCATTGTACAATTGCCTGTTCTTATGTTACATGATAAATGACTGCTATGGTTGTATATAGTTTGTTCACCTATGGCTCATATCCTGGAGGCTTGGTCCCTGATACAACAGGATTGAGAGTATCTCAAATAAGTGAAGTGGGTGAGAAAGGTTTGGAAAGTCTAGATGCTAAGAGGTGGTGCCTGTTGTAAGCATATTAGGTCACCAGGGTTCCACCTTAGGGGGATTCATATTCTCCCACAGGAGTGGGTCAGGTCTCATGGCCTGAGTTAGTCCTATGAAACTGTCTGTTGTACAGAAAGTTTGGTTTCCTCTGCTTGCTCCTTTGCTTTCACACTTTTACATACATGTTCTTTCTGCAGGCATTCACTCGTACACAGAAGGAGCCCTCCTAGTACCAGAATGGAAAGCCAAATAAACCTCTTTTCTTTATACATAACATAGCATCAGGTATTGTGTTATAGCAACACAAAATGCACTAAGACAAAGGTGATAAAACATGATCTAAGATAATTAATCCTACAGTACACTGGAACCATGTCAAGGAGGCTAATTTGGAACACAGTAGAAAAAAAGAGCTTAGTTTTATCTCTGGCTCTACCAGTTACTACTTGTGTTACCTTAAGAACATGAGCTCATTCATTTATTCTCATATGCACATTCTTTCATGGGGAATAATGTGGTGTATTTTTCTATCTTCCAGGTACACTCTGGAGCGATGTGGAAGTGAAGTTTCAGTGATGTCATAGATCTAACAGTCTGATTTTCTTTAATGGAGGAAACATTGGGTGGGCAGAGATTGAGGCAGGCACAAAACTACACTTGATCTTAGCCAAAAGGCCGAGAAGCGATAACACAAAACTAGAGGGTGGGATTCCAAGAAGGCTCCTTGGGGGATGATAACAGGACTTCCCAGAGTAAAGAGTGTCAGTGTGCACAGACCAAGAGCCTTTGTTCTTTCATCTTCAGACAAGGAGGGAGTTCATCTTGCCTATTTCATCAACTCTCCTTGAGGGCAAGCAAGATAAACGTATGGGAAATGTCTTAAGGCTCTACATGCTAAATAAATATTGAATATCATATTTTAGAGCAAGAATTAAGAGAGCTTAGTGATGGAGAAAAGGCAAAGAGATAAGAATGGACTTTTCTTTTCACCTTGGAAGAATGTGTGATACCTTGGTATACCTTTATGTCTTTGAAATTAAGTCTTTTTTCTGTAGTGCTAGGGATAGAAACAGGGCTCGTGCATTCTAGGAAAATACTCTACCACTATGCTGTGTGGTATCCCCAGCTCCAGAAATTAATCCTGAAGGCTTGGGAACTGACACTTTCTTTTTCAGAGAAGGAATGGCAATAAAAGCAGGATGGGTGTGTTGACTCTGAACTGGTATATGAACATGTTGGTGGGGTGATAGAAGACATAGGCCTGGGAGGCAGGACTTAGCGCAGGAACGAGGAATGATCCACATAGAGGTGAGTTTTGGAGCAAGACCATTGTCTTGCAAAAGAAATGCAGAGAGCCTTCCATATGTCACGTCTAAAAGAATGTTGGACTATGGTTGATTACTTCTGAGCCATGGAGTAAAGTTGGGGTGGACAATGGGTAGATGAGCCTATAACCCTGGTGTCTGGCATAATGAATTAATGGGTGAGGATTTGCAATCCAGTTTAGAGATCTTCGGTAGGAAGAAAAAGGAAATTGATTGAGACTTGGGAAAACCCACACATGGTGGGCAGGAGAAAAAAATAGTAGAGGACTGATGAATAAAACATTATCCATAAGGATGGATAGACATCCTTAGCATAGACAGATATGCATGCAAGACAGTCTGTTTTTTGCCCATTTTTAAGCCAGAAGGGTGGGTATGTTCAGTCTCTTCCAGAAAAGACTCATTTACAGAAAAAAGCATATAAGACAGGGGCTTTGGAGGAAAAGCAGGGTCTCTTGGAAGTCCTTGCAGGGTGCACATTCTAATACTCTGTGTTGGAGTCAGTTCTAGTGATTTAATATTTGAATGTAATCATTTCCTTGATTTAGCAAATCAAAGATTTTTTTCTCTCAAGGGCAAAATACCTTCATTTTATTTTCTTCTCCATAATTAAGTAATTTCTTAATTAGTAATGTTCAACTTATCCAATCTGAAGTGACACATTTTATTTCTTTTTATAAAAGCTGGAGTATACACACCCCCAGCCCCCGCCTGGTGGCTGTGTGCTTGTCGCTCCCTGCTCTTTTATGTTCCCCAGCCCTCTCTGGCTCCCCACTTCTCTCTTTCTCGCTGGTTGAGAGAGATTAGGCATCTCCAGCAGTTCTTCCTAAGCAGTGGGGGCATCCAGCTGTGTCATCACACACTATTTGACTTCCTGGTGGCTTTAATTAGCATAAAGGAATTTCTCCTCCAATAAGGAGCTGCTGCATCGTGCCCCTTGGCAAACCTACTTTTTGGTCTCTCTCACCTGGCGGGCAGGGGATGGGGCTGCTGCTGCAGAGGCTGCCCCAAGCTGACCTGGGCTGTGGCCTCCAGGCGCTTTGCACCAGGGGCCAGGCTGAGCTCTGGGCTGCAGAGGGCACAGCTCCTTGCATGCCCCTGTTTATTTCTGCAGGCTTTTTCTCTCTGCTTGACTAAGCCCAGCGTCAGATGTCACTCCCCACGTGTCAACCAGCTGTAGACTACAGAAAGTGGCAGGAGTCCAAGTGAGGGCCGATCTGGATTGAACTGAACCCTACATTTAAGCCCTGTGATGTTTCCTTCCCAAACCTGTCACATCTACTATCAAGGCAACAGTGACAGCTACCTCCACCAACAGCTCTGTCAACCAGCAAGAGCTTCCTGAGTATAGAAGCTCTTCTCCTGAAGAGGGGATTGCATACCCTAAAGCCCATCGTAAGTAGAAAATGCCAGAAGTAAACAATGTCCTCCATACATCTAGCCACATTTAGCCTCCCAGGACACCACAGCTTAGCCTCGCCTACGGAAGCTACTCAGACACTCCTATAAGGCTCCAGTTAAACACATACCTCACTGAAACCTATTTGATAATGAAGTGTTGGTCACTAGAGCAGACATGCAGATGGGCCTTCTGTAGGTGTGATGGGGTGTGAAAACACAAAGTACAACACCTCACAGTGTGGCAACACAGTGCACTCTAGGGTCTGGTTCTTTGAAACTCCTGGTGGTTGAAAGATTTAAAGCAGAGCTCTCATGAGTTCTGACAAGGTGTACTTGTGCGGCATGTGCACTGGTGTGTGTGAACATGCAACAGGGACAGCAGGCAGATTCCTAGGGAAGGCATCATCTGGTGCCTGGATCCAGGCCCCTCTTGCAAGATGTTTCTCCCGGGCACATGTGTGAGTATGGCCTTCACGTGACCTGAATGAAGACCAGGGCTGTGTTGTTCTTTCCCTCCCTTCCTCCTTCCTGGTTCCCTGACCACTGTCTTCTCACTACTATTTCCCCAGGGCCAGTGGAGGCAGATAATGCTCCAGTGTCCCAGTGAGGCACAATTAGTGTTAGAGTAATGAACAATGATGCCTGCCCAAGATAGGGACTTTGAAAGCTCCAGATGAAAGGCTCACAGAAGTACAATGGGCTATTATTAGCATTTATGTAGTGCATTTCATCTTCAAAGCATTTTGCAAATATTAACTAATAAACACAGAAAACTGTCTTTTCCTCTCCTAAAGGCCCAGGACGGGGAGCCTCTGATGAGAGTCTGGACTTTGATGGAAATGTTCCTAGCTGATGTAACATGGGGCAGAAAAGCTCATCTTCCAGTGGCTACCTTCAGTCTCCTTAGGGAGACTCTTCCTTCCAAACATCAGGGGAGGAGCTGGCACTGTCCTGAGGATAGATAAGAAATTGGAACCCAAGCTAGATTGGCACTATCCAATAGAAATGTAATGTGAGGCTCATTTTAAAACGTAAAAAGTAAAATTAGTTTAAATTTCATTTACTACAAGATATTCAAGATACAATTTTGACAAGTCATCAACATCAATTTACAGATGTCATTTTGCCTTCTTTGGTACTATGTTTTTGAAATATGCACTTACCTTACCTGTTGAGCACATCTCGATGGGGACCACCCACTCTCACGTGCCCTAAAGCTACCTGTGGATAGTGCTGCTGGAAAGAATGCTGCATGTCCATACTGCCTTTGGGGAAAAAAGCCTGGTACCAGGTCTTGTCATCTGTGTCCCAGGCTCAGGACTGTGATTGTTCATTGCCAAGAGTATGTGGTTTAAAGGCTGACAGACATGAAATCCAGTCCTGACTCAGAAACACCAGCTGTGTGACACTCCATATATTACTTCATCCATAGGAGTTCAGTTTCCCTGTCTATCATGCAGGAATGCTCCAAGCTTCAACATCAGTTTTTACAAGGATTAAATAAGATCACTTTTGCAAAGGACTTAGTCCAGTGCCTAGCATGCAGTAATAATGCAATAATGCATGGTTATTATCATGGAAATAGGATAAGGTTGTATATCAAGGCTCTGGCTCCATCTCATCCTGCATGGGCACCAGATGCTTCCTTCTTCTGCCTCTGCACCAGACTGAGTTTTGGTAGTGACATTGGTAGATGAATTCCCTCAGCTTCAAACCATGGATGATCTGTGCTCTCTGCCTAAATATCCACTCACAGCTCTGTATAGCCAGGAAAAGGAGCCCTCATTGATGTTATATGGTTTGAAGTTAGAAGTAAAGCAGGTCTAGGCCCTGAAGGTTATTTCTGCAAAGGCTTTGTCCCCTTCAAATAATTACTTTTTATTGTCTATTTTATTTATTAAGAATACAAATCATCTGTAGCTCTTGCCTACCTTCAACTTGACAATCTGGTCAGTTCCAATGATCCAGGCTTCCAAACATGTCACACTGTTCATGTCCTCCATCTTTGTTCACCATGCTCCCCATCTGCATAAAATGCTGCCCCTCACCTAATTCATGGATACTGTATTAGGTCAATCCTGTACTTGCTAATACCTCCTTTCACAGCATAGCCACTGGCATACATTGGTGTCTCAAAGAATGCTCACAGAATCTGAGTTTGTCTGCAGAGAGTGACAAAGTGACAGGAGAATGCAGGGCTGGCTGCAGAGGGTATGGGGCCCATCCCCTGCTCCTTGGTGTGGACAGTCTGGGTGCTGTGAACTTTCTCATCCATAGCTTGACACTGCAAAATGCTAGTAACAGCAACAGTTTATTCATTTTAACTATCTTTCAAATAAGAAGTAATCATGGAAATGGAAGCTGGCCTATGTTTCAAAGCTTCACCTCCGAAGACATCTTTAGATGGATCAGATAGTAGTCCTTAAAGCTTCTTGATTCAAGGAGGGGCATTCTTGCCTTCCAATCCCAGAACTTCTAATGTGGAAGTCACTCTGCAGTGTGGATCCAGAGCACCTCCCAAGGGCCCATATGTTAAAGGCTTGGTCCCAGAGGTGCTCTTGGGAGGTTGTAGAACATTTCAGAGATGGGGCCAAGTGGAGGTCTTAACGAGGTGATGGGACTTTGGTGTCTTCCTCTCTCACTTCTTGCCCCAGGCCATGAGGAGCGTGAGTCTCCTCCACCACGCACTCTTGGCACAGTGTGCTGCCTCTCCACAGGCCTGAGCAATGAGTCCATCAGTCATGGACTGAGACTTCCAAAACCTAGTCAAAATGAACCTTTCCTCTTTACAAGTTGATTATCTCAGGTACTTGTTACTGCGCCAGAAAGTGACTAGCACAGGTGCCTTCCTGTGTCTCATTCAGCCCTCCCAGTTCACAGTCAAGGCTACAGCCCTCAGCTCTTCCCTGCCTACACTGTGGGTGAGCCCAAGTCTGCTCCTGCCTCTCTGCCCATTTCACTGGTCTCTGAATTAATCACTTGGACATGACCAGAAAATCCAGGTACTGATCAGGGAGGAAGCCCTAATGAATGCCTGGATTTGATAGGAACACAAAGAGTCACTCTGGAAAGGCTGCTGAGCAAGGTTCAGTTTCTTTTTTTTTTCTTTTAAAAGGTTTCAAAACATTTATTGTTGACTCAGTGTGATCACAGAACAAGATTCCTGATTAAGCACATTCAACTGTCCAGCCAATCATATTTAAGCTTGATATGGTAATGTAATCTCGACCATGATAAAGAATGTATCATTTTATGACTCCAGGGAGAGAAATATGCTGCATCTCATGTTCAATTCTTTACAGTCCCAGCTTGGTCCTCCTCTAGTGTCTCCTCTTGGAGTTGTACCTGATTTTATTACCAGTTTTCATCCAAATCCATTGAGGAATAGGACGATTCTGCTTTTGCTTCTTGGCCAGGAATCACTTGATTCTGAAAGTCTTGTAAGAAGACATGGTTAGGCTCAGAGGCAAGCGCATGTACACAATGCTGGACAGAAGCAGAAGAACAAGGTTCAGTTTCTTAAGGACTTGGTCTCCAACTGCTCTTGTAGGCAGCTACACACAATGTGTTCTGACCTTTGCCACATCCTGTGAGTAGCTCCGGTACTGGTGCTGGTGCATCATCCCTCCTTTCACCTTGCATTTGAGTTGGATCTGTTCAGTTCCTTCACAGTTGCCTCATCCTTGCCCTCTTTCTTCCCCTGTTTTCCCTTGCACTTTCCCTTCCCACCTCTGTCTGTGGTCATTCTTCTGCCCTGTGTAAATGTCTGATCTTTTAGCTCAGTGATAACCTGCTTCTCAGGAGAGGGAGTGGGTGGCAATAGGAATTAATTTTCCAGAGAGCTCTGAATATCTGATGGCCTGCCCCATGTTGGTCCCTTACCAGGGCTTCCCTGCCTCTAAGAATTGCCTTTGAGGGATGCTTGGGAAGAAACACAAAAGCACTAAATACAGCTGACCAATTGTGCAGAACTATGTGAGGGAAAGATAGTGTGGCTGGGTGGGAATAGGAATTCTCTGTGACCCCTGAGGTAGCTAAAGCTGCAGAGCCCCCGAAGCATGAAATTTGATTACCCTTATCTTGGTGCACAGCTCCAATACTGCTGTCGGTCATTCAAGTCCCCAGCAACCTCTACAAATGTCTGCAGCTTGGCTCACATGGCATTAGAGTAAAATGCTACACCTCGCTGGAGCTGGACCTCTGAGATGGCAGGAGACTGTCTACATGATGGAATCGGCTTGGCCAGAGCTGCCTCTGGCCTCTGATCTCTTGCCACTCCTAAGTTTTTATGAAATGATTGAATGCTTCTTTGCTACTTCTAAGATTTTGTCAATTCCCCCATCAGATCAGATACAGTATTTAGAAATGGCTTGGAGAGATCCCAAGATAATTGAGCGGTTTGGAGAATAAAACCAGCAAAAGAAGGCCAAAGAACTAGTGTTACAGTGGACCCTTGACCTATGAACTCAATCGGTTCCTGGAGGGCTGGTTGTAACTCAAGTTGGTTGTAAGTCAATACAGCAGAGATCTAGATGTTTACCTGGGTACACGCTATAGGTAACAAGCAGCAGATGAATCTTCCATTAACCTAATGAACCCAAGTTGTTTGTATGTCAGTCCAGTCATAGCTTGAGGGTCCATGGTACTCAACTGGCACAGACAGCTGAGGGGTGATGCAGTAACTGTCTTCAGCTGTGTAGTGAGATGCGGGAGGAGGGAGAGGATGAACTGCTGTGACCATACCCAAAGGGTAAATCAGGGCAGTGTGGGAGCCACACACAAAGGTCTGGGACGCACAGCTAGGGATACATCCACAGTCCATGCCCTTCTGTCATAAGCCACGGGAAGATTCTGGGTCCAACTCTTTGCTTTCTGGGCTTCACACTGGATAGCCTGCCTTTTGGTTAGTTTAGAAAAGATGAAAACCAGGATTGGGTGTGTGTGTGTGTGTGTGTGTGTGTGTGTAAAACAGAAAGAACTGGAGCTGTGAAAGAGGGAAGCATGGACAGTAATATCAGTTCCCATCAATGTGGACAAAACATCAACAATTCTAATATTTACTCTTACAACCATATTCCCACAATCTTTCCTAGTCAGGGAACATCTATTTTGTGAGTTCTCCCTTGTTTGGAATGATGTAGATGGCAGTTTGGCTTAGTGATCATTTTTGTTATCTAACAACTTCTGGAATGAGTAAGCAGTTGAGGAAAGAACATGGTGCTTCAAAAGGTGGGCAGGGCAGTGCTCCAGGTGGGAGACCCTTGTGGCCTCCCTCTTTCCTCCTATGTAGGCCAGGAAAGACATTTCCTCTAGTTCTGTACTGGCATGTCTGTGCATTCAACTGACAAAAGACAAATTAACAGCAGAAAAGTTTATCAATTATATTTGAGGTTAATATTTTTATGTGACATGAAGGGATTCAAAGAAAGAAGTGAAAACCCCTAAGAAGCATGAAGACTGAGGATACCATTTTAGCAATGAGCAATAAAATGTGCAGCTATGACAAGATAAAGAATAAAGACATTGGTTTTCTAGCTCTAATCTATAGATGGCTAGTAACTGTGTGTTGGAAACTGATGAAATATAAGAGTTACCTGAGTCAGTTTGTGTGTGCAGCTTCATCTTGGCACTGAGTCTCCATCTCTGGAAATGAAAATATCCTCCTATTCATGGAACAGGGAAGACATTCATTCTCCAAACAAGACACGTATGTCCTGCTTTTAAGTAGAAATGGGGAGGGCTCTTCCTGAATCTGATGTTTGCCAATTGCCTGAAGCTCAAAATAACCAGTAGACCAAAGTGGCCAATTGGGTGTAGCATGTTCTGACCCGCATCACATCCTGTCAGCGACAGTGCCACACCTGAGAGACACAGTGCATCCTCTCTCCCCAGTCTGCAGGTTCAGCACCTCTTTGATCCATAATTTCTCTGATGATGTTTCCACAAAACTGTTTTGCAAAGAAAAGCAGCCACACTTGATGTAAGACTGGCATTTTCAGGTTAAGCACTAGCCATGAATACAGGCAGGGCAGGACCAGCTAGAGAAAGACCCACACACTGGCCCGACACCCAGGTGCTGTGACAGTAGAAGCAGGTGGTGTTGAGCTGGAGTCGAACAGCACCCTTGCTGTAGTCCCAGGCACAAAAGCAGTATATCCTAATTAACTGCCAATGCCTCGCTCATCAACCTGTCAGCACCCAGCTCTCCTGTCTGTACTTTTAACGATGCATTTTATTAGAAGGTAATTTTATTCACTTGGTGGCAGTCAGACCCATTTAGCAAGAGTCTCTTTCACCACCTTTTCTCTACTGCTTGAAACATTTGTGAAATCATGATATCCAAAACTATCTAATAAGTAAATAAATAAACCAGAGCAACATCACCACACCACCGTGCCACCTTGAGAAGGTGCCATTGAGAATGGCAACCTCTGTGTATACACACATGCACTGGTTATGGAATGAGATTGACCAAAAAGTGAGTTTTTCTCATTTCACATGGGATCCAGCTCTGGACTCTTTCTTCACAACCTAATATTCTCTTCACTGTACACCGAGTCCTAACGATTGACGTGACTTCCTAGTGTATTGTGCTTTACAAATAGATTCCATGTTCTTTCATGTCACTTCATCTCAGAATAAACCGGCGAGGTAGTTACACCACTAGGGAAGGAGCAGAAACCTGAAGCTCCTGTCATCTCTCTTAGGAACCCAGTCAGTAAGTCAGAAATTCACAAGAAAACCTCCATCTGAGTCTTCTGCTTTCTTTTCCACACCATTCAGATTCCGAGAATTTTCCCTCCAAAACCAACCATGGTGCTTCTCTGAACTGGAAATGTGTTCTTGCTGGAGAGTATCAAGGAGCCTGGGGCTGTCTGGGGCTCAGTCAAGTCCCCAGACCACCTGGGTCACACCTTCTGCTGTGAAAGTGTAAGGCCATGGTCAGATCATAGTTCATACTGTAGAGTAAATCTTGGAACCACAATGAGTTTGCTTGGCCTCTGTTCCCTTTCCCCCTGCCTCTAACTCATTTCTCACAGTGGTGCTGCTGGGTGTCTTCCTTGTGGGATCAGGAGCCCCTGACACAGTGTGTACACCCTGACCTGCTGACTTCTCCCTTCCCCGCTGCTTCTCCCTCCCCTCCCCTTCCTGCCCCATAGCCTTCTTATTTTTTGATGATGACAGCTGATTTTCACTGAGGGTTTACTCTCTACATGTTCTTTACCTGTGTTTTCTCATTTATCTGCCACATAATGTAACTGCAGTTGATGCCCTTGAAGCAGTCCACCATTTCAGCTGTTTCCACATCTGGCTTGAGGTCACAGGGCAGGATAAGGCTGCAATCTGACCTCAGAGGCCTCCATGGCTTCTTGTGCTCAAGGACACCACTGCAAGGAGGCTCCTGCTCTGCTCAACACTGAGCTAGATGCCATGAGAGGGACCCACATGAAAGAAGAGATGATACGGGTTTTGACTTGGGGCTCCAGGAGGAGGGCACTTCTCTAAAATGATATTTGAATAATTGGATATTTGGACATTTGGACATTTGAATAGCAGGACACCATCCATTTTCACCAAGGAATCTGAAAATGTCTTGGAGTGAGTATTAGCAGCACTAATACTAATGCGGACCCCACCCACTCTTTCTAAATCGAAGGTCAGAAAGATTAAGCAGCTTTCATATGTAAAGAGATTGGATCCCACCTTTTGGGGTCCAGGCCAAACCTTTCCTCCACTCTGCTACATTGTCTGTTTGTATTCATCAAGGGCCAAAGAGGAGAACAACTCACTTTTCCCATCTGCTTGGAACTTCATTTTCATTCTCCAACATTTCAACCCTGGCTACTCTTAGGTGCTTGCTTGTATTTCTCAAAAATCTCCATTTGGAGGAAATTCAGGTTGTATATTGGAGCAGACAAAAGAAGAGCTCATGACCTTGCATTACTTTGCACCCTGTCTTCCCTTCTGATAGTGTCGTGCACAGATAGCTGGAATTTGAAGCATGGAAGCAGACAACCCCTTATTATTAAGTTTGTTTGCGAATGTGTGGAAAGTCTCCAGCACAGCCCCCTCCCCCGATTATGGCAGTGGCAGATAGTGGATCTGAATCATAAGATTATAGAAATAATTCTCCTTTTCCTAATTCTCACTGTCCACAATTCACAGACAGTAGGGATATGAGTGTCAGGTCTCACACAGTTTCCTGCAGCATGGGGATGCAATACTTTGCAAAAGTAGACATCTCCTGGAAATGAGCTCAGCCTTCAGGAAATGGGCTCCAGCAGACATCTCAGGGCTCAGACTTAGTGGTCAGGCTGAGGCCTGGAGACAGTGCACAGACCATCTGCTTTTACGATGCCCTGGATCTCATGCAGTCAGTTGACTGAGTTACAGCTTCCATGTGTTCTAGCAATGTGAAGTGCTGGATAAGTATGTACTGAAAGTAATGGTCTCGTAAATGAAGTAGGTTTGGGTTTGATGGGAGATTGGAGAGAAGGGCCCTTGGGAAAGTCACTTGCTTCAGATATGGGTCAAAGCCTTGCTTTTGTTGATTAGGTCTGTTCTACTTCCTGGCCTATACAGAAATCTACCAAGAGAGGAGGAGGAAAAAATAAGCAACAGTGCCAAAGGCCCTCTAGCACCTTGCCATGAGGGTGGGACACAAATGTGTGCACTTTGGGCCAGATCTCAGGAGGGGCTGACGTTTGATGTTCAAGTCTGCCCCTCCAGCCCTTCAGCCTATCACCTCTCTGCCACCATGCATCTGATAAGTGCTCCTGTGGTTAAGTTTAATTGAGTCAATTTTGATTGGCTTGGGAGCTGCCTTGGTGATTAGTGAAGCACACTTTTAGATGTATCAAGGAGAGACATGAAGGTGTGGCCTGGCATTTATGTTTGGCTCCTCATCTCTTCTTTCCTGGCTCTGCTTCCCTACTTTGCTTCTTGGTCATTGTGACATGAACTAAGCAGTTTAGTACCACCATGCCCTACCTCCATGATGTTCCTGCCTTGGAGCCAGCTAATTATGGACTAAATCCCCTGAAACCATGAGCCAAATAACCCCCTCCTTTAAACTGTGGATGCTTTGTGATCCGAAATCTAACTAATACAACTCCCTTCTCCATGTAATTTGGATGGTGGTGCTTAAAGGAGTAGGAAGAACTTTCTTTTCAGCCTGTGAAGTTTTGATTAGTTGAGTCTATAAAACAAACTGATAATAGATTAATCAGAGAAAAAGCACATAAATTCATTAATTAGCAAGCTCAAGGAAGTTGCACAAAGTATGAAACTCAAAGAGCCATGTGATTGAAGCTTAATACTCTCTTCCTTTGGGAAAAGTAAGTGGTGTCACTCAACTCCAGTCTTGTACCTAGGTGACCTAGCTGAATTTCCACACATCTCTAATCTTATTTACCATGGAGACAGAGGTCTCTCTTCAGGTGAGCTAGCCAACTGGTTGTGCAACCTCTACTTTTATTAAAATTCCATCTGCATGCTAAATGACACACCCACCCAATGTCTCTGGACCAGAAAGAACCATTATAGTGGCAAAAAGTGGCAGCACCCAAGCCTCTCCAAAACCTCTGCCCATTATCAGAAAAGACAGGAATATTCCCCCTCATCAGCCCATCCTTCCCCCCATTTCCTTTACCCTATAGATATAACTTCCCATCCTCAAAGGTTGGAGAAGCTGATTTATGAGTTTATCACCCACTTTTAACCTTGCCCAAAATAAGTTTCCTTTGCTGCTTCGTCTTGTTGCTTCCACAATTCCAAGAGGAGGAAAAAAACCCTGGTTTGAGGTCAGAACTGGGTAAGAGTGGGGGCACCAGGCCATTTTAGAGGAAGAAAGAATGATTATTATGAGAGATTAATGAGCTCAAACAGCAGACAGAGGCCTGAGATCTGAGTGTGGTGTAGATTCTAGTCTCTCTAGGTGTGATGTCAACTGTAGCTTTTCTGGGAGTTAATCTGATCTTCTAGAGGTTTCAATCTTCAGGAAGGTGAGATAACTTCAGAGAAAACTTATGCTCAGGTAGGAAAGATGGGTCAGAGTGGGAAGGGTCTGGAGAAATCAGCCAGACCTTGGGTCTCCTTTGGTTGAGAGCACTAGGCCTGCCAAAGTACTGTAATTAGGGTATTGTTTCATGAGCCCCAAAGTGCTTTCACACTTCTGTGCAAATCTATGCAGTTCTTCACTCATTTAGCAAATATCTCTAAGGAGCTGTTTGTCTGTGGCTTTGGGAACACAATGAATAGAAATATATAATGGGGTGTGTGGGTAGACCTTTTAAAAATCCTGTGAGTTAATCATTTAGCCCATTCTGGCTAAAAATCCTAGCAGGGCATTTTATGAAATAATCTCATAGAATCAAAGTGTTGCTCTAGGCATTCCAGAGAGAATGCATGGGTACAATGGAGCTTATCTGAGAGGAAAGATGCACTCATGCAACAAACACACACACACACACACACACACACACACACCCTGCCACTAATACAAACTGCACATAGTAGAGACTTTGAGCTGGCCTGGGAGGGCATTCTGGGAGAGGTGACAACAGAATGGATGCTTGGGGGATGCTAAAACTTGTATTCCACATCTAGGCTTTGGGATCAGAATTGCCCTTCCTAAGGAAATACACTTTAATTGAATGCTGAGCACCCTGTCCTTGCCTCAGGCCACCTGCTAACCCTAGATTTAACAAAAGAAAAGCAATTAAGCAGGCAGCTGGCTCCCCTGGGGTGTCCTTTGCTGTCCCTTTCCTGTTCTGTGACTGCTTCTCTGCTAGGCCTATTGCAAGGTAAAAAGATGAAGCCTCTTCCTAGCTTACGATTTAAAAAATTTATTTATCTTTTTATTTTGATCTGAAGGCCTAGGAACTACAGAGCTCCTCTGAGACTCTGCTTTTAAATTGAAGCTTCAGTGCATGAAGATTCTGCCACACCTGCCAAGGCTTGGCTTCAGGAAGTCAGGGCTGTCACTGTACCCTGGCTTCCCTCTCCAGGCCTGCTACTCCTGGTCCCTTGCAACATAGGAGCAGGGATATTGTACAGTGACAGGTTTAAACAGCTTCTATGCGAGCTCAGTGCAATCATTTTTCCTGTGCAGCCTCCTGGCCTCATGCTGAGGGCCCTGCAGGATCCAATCTCCTTCCATAAATTCTTGGGAAGCCCCATGCTGCCTGCCAGAGCAAGCTGCTGCAGAGGCTGCCCCAGTGGAGCTAGAGAGAGACTGAGGGCTTGAAAGGGAGGCCAACCGGGGACTTGGGTCCTGGAGCCTCATTCATAGGCTGGTGACATTGAGCATCATCGGCAGGTCCTCTCAGGCCAGCCTGGGGTGAGGCTGAGTGGACCTCTTGGGTGACTCTGAAACTATCAGTGTGATTCTGTTTCCAGGATACATAGTATAAAAGAACCAGAATCACAAACAGGGAAGTGATGCTCTAGTCCTTTAGTGTAAGTTCTTGTGTTGTTTAAGCTTCACCAGACTTAACCTGGCAAACCCTGGCTTACAGATCTATACCCTGAGGCAGTTTACATCTATATAGTGGGGTTTTATATTTATCTGTTGTGCTTGCATCCCAGTCTTGTTGGGAAGAACCACTAAGGGACTGCTCTGAGAGTGTTTTGTAAAACACAGTGCTGTACAAATCTACAGTGTGAAAAGCAGCACAGTGGCAGTGACAGCAGAATCAGAAGTCAGTGATTGGGACAGGTCTGCCTGCCTTCCTGTCCTCACACTGTCAAGGCAAACCCAGCCCACCTTAGCCCTCCATATCTGCAATGATTCACTTAACATCAGATCAAAAAAAAAATTTGTGTCTCTACTTAAAATATAGACTCTTATCCTTTTCATTATTCTTTAAACAATGTAACAACTATTTGTGTAGTATTGACAATATATTAAGTGTTCTGAGTAATCTAGAGGTGATTTGAAGTACACAGGGGGATGTGGGTAGTTAGATGCAGGTGCTCTGCCATTCTATATAAGGTACTTAAGCATCCTTGGTCTTTAGCACCTGCAGTTCTGGAACACAAGTTTGCTTGCCCAGGGATCAGAAGTACTAGGATTGATAAAAGGTACAACCCAAGAGCAAAGTTCTCCCAGTAAGGGTGAAAGTTTCACCTAAGAAGTTGAGTGACCTGGCCCCACCTCTCAGGCATAGTCCTGGACCTGTCTTTGGTTGCTGCTCTGTGATTCTACCCAGGACACTGATGCAGAGTGGGTCGCTGCCTGTGCTGGAGCCTGTCCCAGCTCCCCTGAGCATACGGCTGCAGAATCCAGCTCCTGCACCTCAGAAATCTTAGATGAAGAGAGTAAATCCAGTTCTTCCTTGCGTGGGTCCACAGGAAACTGTATCCACTGTCTGGGGCAGACAGGTGCCCCCTCCTACTGTCTGCTTTGAGGCTGTCCTTTGACAGCATTTCCAGACAGAGCATCAGGGATCCCAGCCTGAGGGAATTAAAAAGAACTGATATTTTTTCTCCCCTTGCTTTAAAATTCTGTGATTTCCTGAGCAATTCTGAGGTCACTGGCTGTGCTCAGCCACTACTGATATATTTAAACTTTCAGTATTAAAGATCGCAGCAGGAAGAAATTACCTCCCCAATTCAAGCAAGCCATGTGCCCTCTTGAGACATGTGGGATTTGTGTCCCCAACAAAACCATCACTCTTTTCAAACTGGAAGGCTGCAGTACAAAGCCTAGGACTGGAAATAGACGCACTTATGAATTTCAACATCCATTAGTGGTGATGATCTGACAAAATCACGAGAATGGAGATATTTGGGTGTGCAGCTGACAGATGATTTATGTGCTAAGAAGACTCAAGGATGTAGACTATGCCTCCAAAGAAGCTGTGAGGACCCGGTGCGGGTCAGCCCGGGTGAATCAGGGTCCCATCAGTATGCCAAGGAGCCACCTCAGAGTTCATAGGGACTGTTGAGGGATATTGGCAGCCACCCAGCCAGATGAGAGGGGCCGAGCAGACTCTTGGTCTTGTGAGGGTGCCAGCTATCTCTCACATTTGTCTATGTGAGCCAAGTCTGAGCTGACACAGCCACATCAGCCAAGGTAAATTTCTTTCTCAGATGTAATAATTTAACTGGAATTGATGAAATGAAATATATTCTGGAATCATTGTCTATCCTAGTGAGATCGGGTCATGACAAGAATACATTGAGTCATGAATGTCTAAATGTGGTGGCTGAGGGACTTGTTCTTTCTCCCCAGGTGTGGGCTGGATGTGGGACTTGCTATCCTTAACGGGGCTCCTTTGGACTTCTCTGTGCTGTTAGTGCTATTTATCCAGTGCTCCCTACCTTCCCTTCTCCCCCAGACCAGAGGAACCTCCGTCTTTACTGGCATTTGTGCCCTCTCAAGTTTCATCTATAAGAGAAAAATTGGATGGGTCCTATTAGCTTGATTTTAGTGGCAATGCAGAAGGTAATGGATTCCAGGCTTGCTTGCCATTTAATTTAGATGTTAAAATATTGCATGTGATTGACCTAGATATATCACTGCCATGGCTCTAGTGAGTTGGAAATGCTTGGAAAGGGAAGCTGGCAGCCCTTGCAGGCTCTTGTTTGCACAATACCTAGTTTACTAGGAGAAGATGGCTACCAAATCAAGATGGAACTCTCTCGGGGGTCCAGAAGTGGGTTTGGAATCTGAGACTGTCACAGCCTTTCCCATCACTGCCTTTCCCATCCTGCCCTCCACCATTGGAGTGCATAAAGAGAAGGCAGTTCTGTGCTGGGCAGAGTAGAGCACTTCTGCCCCCTGAAAACACATGCATGAATGGGAGCACTTCAGAACCACAGGCCACAGCTCCATGAGGGCAGGAGCTGCAGATCAGTGTGATGCTCTGTTCTCAGCCTGTGCTACTGGGTCTGGCACAGGGAGGAGGATGAGGATGATGGAAGTAGGAAATACTTACTGAAGGAATCCTAGGGTTGGATCAAATATGGGAATATATCCAACCGATTTCCCACTGAACTCCTCCACTCAAAAAGAACTCTGAGGGTACTACAGAAGATTTCAACTCAAATCTGCCACTTGTTACTGTGAAACCTGGTCTAACTGACTTAACGTCTCTATAGTGTTCTCCTTTGTAAATACCAGTTCTAATAATATATGCTTCAAAGAGCTGTTTGAATACTTAATGCCATATTGCACAAACAAGTCTTTGAAGAATATTTGTTATATAGTATAAACACTTCAGGGTTATTGACATTGTTATTATTATTGTTTTTAAACGGTGTTTTCATCTTGCTGTGTATTAATCCATTCTTATGCCTAATTAAGATCAGAAACTCCACCCTGAGAGAGTTTGAATCTATTTTGCTCTGATGTAGGGCTGATTTTCTTTCACTGTGCTCACAGAGGTAACGGGAATCCTCTGTCAAAACCATCTCTGTGAGCCTGGCTCAGTCCCCGGCTCTCTGAGGCTCTTGGCTTTCTTTTGTTGTGCCTCATATTGTGGAGGCCACACTGGCTGATCTTTACAGGCCGTCCCTGCACCCTCCCTGCACCACCCCCCTCCCCGTGATGACTGTAGCCAAGTAGCAGCAGCTACATTCCAGAAAAATCAGTTCTTGCTTTTCCTGTACTATGGTTCTGTGAATCTTCCCAAACTCAGGATGAATCTAGAAACCAGAATATCTGTCCTCTGCTGGCTTCATCCAGTGACCTGACCTTGGCATCAGTGAATATTTTCCATCCATAAATAGCAAAGCGCATGATTGCCAAATAAATGATAATGTTTGCCACTGTGAAAATGCCCCAACAAGCTGGGTTATTATTACTGTGTCATGATTATAACAAGAATAATGTGCATGTGTGGAACACTTCATGTCCCCCAAGTACTCCACAGCCATCCTAATTAGGCAGCCTGTTGACTTTCTAGAGAGATGTCTGCAAACCTTTATTTCACCTCTCCAGTTCCATGAAACTTAGAAGTACCTCTTAGGTTGGGATGGGGAGTCAGGGAGAAGATGTGGGGCAACCAGCAAGGCCACGCCTAGGAGGACAACTGAATGAGGGCTCTGCCTGATACATTGCAAAGGCCATTCTTGGTCCAAATCCCTTTGGACTGTGTAAATCAAAATTAATTATGGGGAAGTCTCCATTTGTACTTTTATTGCACTACTTACATTTGCCACAGCCATCTGCTATCATTCATATGTTCAAAGTCAGTTTAGTTTTATTTGTGATTTTCCTGCAAAAGGAAAACTTGCTTTCTTCAAGGCCTGGGGAGGAAGGCATCTGCCTGAGTGAGTGAGTCCCTGGCTGGACTGGTGAGTGATGGATGAGCTCCCTTTCTGTGAAAGCAGGATGTAGACAGCTTCTCAGGGACTCTGGCCCTCTTCTGCATACATTATCACTTGGAGGAAGGCCTGGCCCTCAGTGCTGAGGGATGATCTGCATCTCTGGGATGTGCACAACTTGTTTGGAGTGGTATATGACAGGCCGAAGAACAGTGGGACAAGCCCACCAGCTGCCCTTTCTGGGCACTGAGCTACAGTGAACCCGTCCAAGCCCTCACCATCTCCAACAGGCCCATCTGCAGGGGCATCCCAGGGGCCACACACATGGATGGAGCCTGCAAGCCATCTTGTTCTTTCTCTCTTGTTCAGTGTCCTTAGGACACAGCTGAGTGATCCCCTCAGAGGTGGCTTAGAGGGACCAGAAATCACAAGACCACTCTTGGCCCAGGGACTAACTAATGACAAAATGCTCTTTTCCAATCTCGACCCAAAATGAGCAGCTGCTGGAGGATTACAGAGCATTGGACCTTCTCGTTTTCATTTTAAATGTTATCTCAGCTGGGCAGTTCTTGCAAATGAACCTCTCCCCCTCCCCTTCCACTCCTGTTTCCACCACTGCCATGATGTACTCTACCCAAGTACACTCTGGCCAAAGCCAGGGCCTACAAAGGGTGCACATTGACTAAATTGCAGCTCACTGGCCACATTGGTGATGTTCCCAGACTGAGCTCCACTGGCTTAACACTTGGATGCCAATGACAGGAGCTGGTGGGTCAGATGTGGCCAACGGAGCGCCTTCAAATCGACATGGCAGAAGTTAGCATCATGGAACGGCAATCCTAGGCTAGTTCCCTGGCCTGGAGTAAGATAAAGCAGGGTTGCTTTTTTTTTCTTTCACAATGGAAACATCTTTCTGCTACAGAAAAACTTGTACTTTATAACTGTCTCCAATTGTACCCTGCAGGTTTCAGCAACACAAAACAAAGACGCTTATTGATTGTGCAGAAACGTGACTGTGGTTTTCTTTTTCTAAGCACTCCCCTGGCACAGCTTCTTCCCTCTGACCCCTGTCCCCCATTTTTCCTGACTCTGCATCCTCCTCCCATCCATTTATTTCTCTCTATAAGATAATAATGGGGGAAGAGAATCAGAGGCTTTGAACAGGAGAAAGACAAGGATAACAAAAACAAAACAAAATGTCATGACTGCTTAATCATTTTTATTAAAAGCTGCAATTGGTTGAGGCCTAGGAAGAATATTCTGTCCATCTTCTCCTGTGCCCTGTGCTGTGTCTCTACTGTCTTCCTCAGCAATGCCTGACAACTGGTTCCACAGCACTCTCCTGCACAGAGCAGGCTCAAGGCTGAGCAGTTTCCACATCTGAAGTCATTGCACCTAGTGCTGCCACGAGTATTGTTTAAGCCACCGAGTATCGTTTAAGCCACTGAGCATCTGAACAGGCCCTGGTTAGCTAAGAATACTGCTTTCCAGGGCCAGGGCCATGATCTGATGCTGTACCCAGTCAAGGACAGATGCAGAAACCTAGGGGCATCATCACTCCTGCCTGAACTGGTGAGAGCCAAGGAGCTGAGTCTTGGCGGGAGCTTAGGTGGGGAGTCGGGGACAGGCATGCCCTCGAAGAACATGACTATGTCACAGGCATTGGCCTGGAGAATTCCCAGCACAGAGCCTGTAAACACCAGCAGGTTTTGTTTAAGTGACTAAGGAGGGGCCATGGGCTTGAGCACAGCCTGTCCAGCTCTGTCTGGCCTCTACCATTATAAATTATGTAACTGTCTTCATCTATTATTCAGCATAGTTTAGTTTGGACATTTGCATCAACAGTTTATATACAAAATAAACCAGATGTCAAAAGAAGGAGGAAAGAATGAAAATGGACATGCATGGAAGTGTGACAGGCGAAGAGGAGGGGGAAGGAGTGGGGAACCTAGTGTCCCACCATAAATCAAATATGGGCTGTGGGTGACAGGAAGACTCTTGGAATAAGAAAGTCACCTGATTTGCTCTGGCCAAGTCCCTATTCTTGTTATTTTAGGCCTTTGGATTTTACTGGAGGAACAGCAAATCTTCTATCTTCCTAGAAGCTACATCCACTGCAGCAAAGGGCAGCCACCTGCCTCCCCAGCCAGCAACTCATCTGTTGCTTTTGCCTTTAAATCAGAAACAAGAGCCTCAGGACCTCTACTCCCACCCGGAACAGCCCAGCAGCTTGCAACCTCACCAAGCCCCAGCCTGCCCTCCAATGGTCCCACCCTACATGTGGGAAGCTCTTCCCTTATTTTCTCTTTCACACCTACCCTTTGTGCTGTCTCAGCTTTTAGCGACCCTTCCTCTCACCTCCATGTAGCAACCTAGTTATTCACAGGCCTCTGAGTTTATACAGATGTTCTTTTCCCATCCCCATATGTCCACCGCACAGGAGTCATAGGTCTGGTGCCTTGGGAAGCTGCAGGTGAGAGGAAGTAAGTAGACCTGGAGCTCACAAATGGGAAGAGAAAACTGCCAATGTCCTGCAACCCTGGAAAACCAGCTCTGCTCACATAAGGCACACTCAGAAGAGGTGAACATTAGTTATTTTTCCTGGTCTGTGGTGTCTGCTCTGATGATCAAGAATTGTTGAAATGGCTGAGCTCACAGCATCAACCTGATTGGCTAAAAGGAAATCTGAGTAGGGTAATTATGAGACCAAATTCACACAGGTCAAAATTCATTAGCCAGAGTGTAAAAACAGCTTTCTGTGATAATACAGCATTCTCCGAGTAGTCATGCACACTTGGCTTAATCCCCTCAAGTCAAGATAAAGCAGGGGCAGAGGTGGCACCCTGGCCTTGTGTGTCCCCTGCTCTCTGCTCAGGCATGCTGTGTGTCCCTTTGCACAGGGGCAGCTCTCAGCCTGGGAGCTGTACCCCAGCAGGATGGATGCCACAAAAGACCCTCGGTATTTCCTCAATGCCCAGGATGGATGAGACACTTTAGGGCATGTGGGTTAGTGATACCTAACTGACATCTTCAGCACTCAGGTAGTCTGTGTTAGTTCATGTTGGGAAAGAGGAAATCGAGTCCCAGACTAAGCTGCTTTTCTGGGATCACACAGCTGGGATGAGAAAAGAAGGAGGACCTAGCATGTACTAGAAAAGATTAGAGAGCATGAGGTTGGTCTTCAGGGCTCCAGGGACCAAGCTTTTTTATAGGTGCCAGACTGCTCCAACCTGTTGCTCAGAACTTGCTATGCTCAATTGCACAAAGCGGCTCATCACCAGCCCATTGTGTGCTGGACTGCATTTGTCCCGAGCTGCCAAGGGGGTAGTTGATGGAATATAACCAACCAAGGACTCAAAAAGGTAACAGTCAACCATTGGCTATGTTGTATAAAGAGACAGCACCTGCAATCAGGAAGGCCCTCTGAGCATTGCAAAATAGTTTGAGAATCTAAAAAAAAAAAAAGCGGATGCAGGCCACAAAGAGTTGTGGAATGGTTTTAGATCCTCATTTCTGACAAAAAAAGATAGAAAGTCCTTATAACTGTGAGATTAGTTCCATCCATTTTCACATCCATGACTCACCACTGAGGCCAAGGGATCTTCCAACTGCCAAGCAGAGAAAGGGAATGCAAACAGTTCTGTAAGTGGGGCCTGATGGGCACAGGGCTTCCAGATTTGGGGAACTGTTTTGCATTTAGAGGTTCCTGAAGCTCCACTGGAGTACAAGGCTGAAAAATGGAGAAAGAGGAGAAAAATGGAGAAAATGAGCAGGGCTTTAGCCTAGTAAGTGTTTTGGGAAAGAATTTAGTGTTGGCAGGAGATTGTACATATAGTATGGGTGATTTTAAGGCCAGAAAGAACATCCTGAGGCAGACAGAAAACAGCTACCTTAAGCACGCTGACATGCCCAGCCTCTCTCCAGGAAGCACGTGGGGGCTTCATGCCTGTAGGGCCCAGGGATGTTCAAAGGGGCTTTTGCCGGTTCAACCCCAGACTCCTCAGGACTCCAGGGCACAGAGCCTCTTGTCTGATAGCTTTGAAGTCCTGGGACACAAGGGCACTGCAGGAGCAACATGGGAGAAACTGTTCCACAGAAGAATGTCAAGGATCTCAGCTTCTTTGTGACCTTATCCCCTAACGTACTGTCAGGTTAATGCCTCCAGCACAGCTTCTGATAACTAATGTCACCTGATTCACATGCAAAAATTACACATCCCTTCTATTGCTCCTCTGGGAGACCAGATCCAGAAGCTGTATACCCCTCTCCTCTGGAAAACTTTTCATCTCTCTGAAAGTGCCCCGCTGGGACCTGGTGACCTGGTGCACTCTTCTTTGTCTCCCTGTGTGAAAGCCAAGGGGAGAGACAAATGCCACCTTACATGGCTGCCTCCAACTCCTCAGTCTGGGTCTGTCTCGGGGTTGAAGAAATGAATGTGCTTATCATATTTAGTCAAGGAATAAGGTCAAGGCCTACAAGTACACAGGTTAGCACTGAATGGAAATGATGTTGCAATTACCACTTCTAAGGCCAGAATCTGATTGGCATGTGCAGCTAGCAGTCTTCCAGCCTTGGCACTATTGGCATTTTAAGCTGTATCATCCTTTATTGGGCTGAGGGAGGGCTGTCCTCTGTATTATAGGCTTTGATTGGCATTCTTGACCTCCACTTAATGGATACCATTGGTACCCTTTGCCCCTTAATTATGACCACCAAAAATGTCTCCCTGTGTCACCAGATGTCCTTCAGGAGGCAAATTGTCCCTGGCTGAGAGCAACTAAGCTAAGTAACCCTGAACTCCTCTATCAGGGGACTCACAGTGAGGTCCTGGAACACAGGGCAGCAGTAGCAGCAGCAGCACCTGGGGCTTGTTAGAAATACTGGTGTCAGGGCCGGGTATTTAGCTCAGTGCTTTTGCCACCTGCTGCACAAGTGCAAAGACCCGAGTTCAATCCCCTGTACCAAACAGAAAGAAAACTAGCTTCACAAATACCGATCTCACATTACACCCCAGACTTATGACATCATAATTTCTGACTGTTGCACCAGTCACATCTTATTTCTGAATGTCTGACTGCACCTTACTCCTTGACAGGAGTTGATGTTTTAACAAGTCCTCTGAGTAATTCTTATCCATGCTAAAATAGGAGAAGCACTACTCTACAATATCCACTTGCCATACGTGGCAATTTAGTTTTTGAAAAAAACTGTATTGGCTGTATTAACTAAAATTAAAAGCACCATTTCTCAGTTGCTCTGGACACCTTTCAAATGCTCAGTAGCCACCTGGAACTGGTGATAACTCTACTAAGTCAGACATGTAGAGAACACTTTCATCACTGCACAATTTCCACTGGCCCACATTGTAATGAAAGTGCTACCAAATGTACTGAGTGCCTTCAAGAAACAGAAGACTGTTACTCTGGATAGCAGCAAACCTTACCAAATACTCCCTATCCACCACTGGTATTGTATAGCTAGATGTGGAAGTGAATTGAGGGAAAGCCACATTGCTTCCCCACTTATGCTTGCATATAAAGTAGGTATAACAGTACTTACCTCCCGAAAGCTTATCTATAATAATGGTGAAAGCAGCTGGGCAGAAACACATAAACTTTGGGGTAAAATACAGAATGTACAGTATGCCTAAATCTTATATGAGGACAAAATATTGAGGTAGGAAGATAAAAACAATCAGAAATCTGGCCACCAAGGCAGGACTAACAAAGGGATAGAGGCACACGGTGTCAGGCATGTCGCTGCCCTATAATGGTGCAGTGGAGACTGCTTCATTCCAGGGCCCTTTCCCAGGGTCCACGTGAAGTTACTGAAGTCAAGTGAGTGCCAGTTCTGAAGCCCTCTGAGACTTCTTTGGGGATTCTTGTTCTGTGAAATACTTAAACAGAACTCAGAAGCATGAGAGTAAAACACAAGCATCCTAACAGCACCCAACTTCCATGAAGTGCTTGGAGCAGGGTGGGCAGCTGCATGTGTGTTCCCACTTCTCTTTTCTGCCAGCTGTGCAAGTCACTAATGAATCACAACCCTCTTCTTTATGGACCTGGGCTGCACCCAGTGCCAAGCAGTCTGAGCTTCCGTGACAGACGAGCCACTGGCTTTGTTTTTGAGTAGTTCAGATTCTTGTACTTGCCTTGGTCTCTTTTTGGAAAACACAACACAACTTTTTTGCAGAACAGGATGTTGTGGGGCATCTCTCTATCAGCAAACTGGCTTTCTAAAGGAGATCACTTAATGTTTACTGTCCTTGTTCCTTTTCTATCAGCAAACCTGGTATTTCAGCACAAACTGTAATTCTCCTTTCCACACTATGTTATCGGTGTCTCGGGAGCTGGACAGACTCAGGCAACATCAAAAGTGCTCCTGGGTTGGCTTTTTGCTGCTGCTTCTTAACTTGATTCCAATTTGGATTATACCAAACCTATGATTTCTTCTCAACCAAAAATCAAATCAAATAAAACATAAAAAAAAACAACCCATGACATTCCCAGCTCAGCTGTATGTGACCCCCAATGTGGAGGTGAAGCAGTTTTAGCAAGACTTCTCTGGTAGGAGCTCAGTCTCCAAAGAAGCTTGTCTGCCGATGGGAGCTCTTAAGCCTCTGTCAGGAAGCCTAGCTGTGTGATTTGTTCCCTGCCTGGCTGTCTCCCCTGACACAGGCAAAAAACTGGGGAGAGAAAGGGCACTAGCTGCTAGTTAACACTCACCTGAGGGCTGGAGTGAGGGCAGAGGCCAAAGCGATCCACACAGTGGACACCATCTTGGGTGCTGCTGCTCTATGAAAGGGTCCTCCCTTCACCACCCCAGTGCTTAAATTAAACGTACATGTTTGGAAACATCCCGCTTGACTGTGCTCATTTTCAGGAGATCCCAGGTCCCAGGCTGGGAACAAGAGAGTGAGTCTCAATTTTTGGTCATGGGAGGAAGAGAAGAGGGTAACTAGAACAAAGGAGAGCTCCGCAATGGGTTGTTTGTGGGGAGGACAGCAAGGGGCACTTACATACAAATGGCTGCAGACCAGGGATCTGGACAATCCAGCTCCTACAGGGAGAGCAGAAATGAGAGGGACAGAAAGCCTGCGGCACACAGCTGCAGCCTTGCAGGTGAAGCACCATTCATGTGCTCTGAAGGAAAACCAGCTAGTTTCCACAGCAAGGATGGTGCATGTGTGAGCACATGGATGTGGGGGGAAAGGTGATCCTCAGCAGTGCTCCATGGATCTAACCAAGCCAGGCTGCACCCTTCAGTAGCTTAATTTCTAAGACACACTTAGGGTTATGTGCATAGTTACATAATTGCTTACTTGTATAGTGCCGTATATATTCCTAGATATATTACATATATTTATACCTAACTTTCAGTCTCATACACATATATGTTAATGTGTATATTTATTTACATTCAAATACATACAAATGCACCATAAAACTTGAGGATAAATAAATGCATATATATATATATACACACACATACATATTAGTTATATATGCAAATATATGTACACATTTTTCTATGATGGCCAAAAAAGCATATTCTTGGATCCCAGTTCTAGCCTCTTCCGCAAAATAGGAATAATGTCACATATCTATGTCACACAGATGTTATAAGGAATATGAAAATATTATACAAGACACAGAATAGGTGGCAAATGGGTGTTATATCTCTTTACATTACTACCACTTCTGTTACTATAGCTAAAAAATGGATGTCTTCTCCCCCGGGGTTGGTTGTGGGGATCAGGGTAGGGACTACTGACACTGTTGGTGAAGTGTTTCAAGCAAATTCATTCAGTATGTACCACCCAGTATATTCTCTCCTTCTCTCTCTCTTCTAGTGCAAGAGCAGATCATATCCTTTTTTTATAGCTGGCTGATTCCTTGGAGGGGTTCCCTCTTGAGATTTATAAAACAATTTTAGGGAGGTAAATGTCAACTCCATATAAAAGAGAACTTCCTAAGAAAGTTGCCCCTGCAGGCACTGATTGCCCTGTCACACTGTGCTTCGGCAGAGGCAGGGCCATCAGATGTGGGAAATCGAACATTAGCTGAGGGCTGCACTACATGCTCTCAGAGATATCTTGTCCCTGGGAACCCATGCATTCTCTGGCTCTTTGAAACAGTGGCTCCTGGGTGTGTTGTGCTATGATGCTGCATTGCAGGGACACTTAAGTCCCCCCCTCCACCTTCCTGGTGGCCTCTGTTCAACAGGTACAAGGCCTTGAATGAATCCAATAGTGAAGAAGTGAGATTACATTCTGAGGAAATGGGTAAACTGAAATGGGGCTGGGATTGAACTCCAGTGGGCAGCCAGCTTCATTTACTGGCTGTGAAGTCTTATTAGGAAAATGCAGCCACCCAGAACAGCTCTGCCTGTGCTCAGAGCAGGAGGGGCAGCTGTGTATGCTGCAGGTGGAAGGGGCTTCCCTTTACACCCTGCACCTTCCCTCTCCTCCTGTAATCAGTACAGCCATCCTGGTGGAGGTCAGCCCTGCCACCAGGCCTGCTCCCTCGGACCTCACTTTCTGGGTACTTCTCCCCCATGCCTTGCTGGAGTTCCCTCAGTCCACCTTGATCCATCTTCTCACCAGTGTGAAGACAGGAAAACACATCACAGTGGACAATGGGAGTAGAAGAGAGATGAGATTGGCACAGAGAGCAGTGAATGGAAATGAGGAAGGGATTTGCAAAGTGTCTCTGAACACCTGCACAGATGGTATCGTCTGCCTCTGCGAGGACAGGGAATGTATAAGAATAGGTGGGAGCATCAGGAGCAGCAGCTGTGAAGCCGGTTCTCTTAAATAGCATACTGTTATTGAAAAAACAAAAAATAACAAATGCTGGCAAGGATATGGAGTAAAAGGAACTCATACTCAGTAATGGAAATGTAAATTAGCAAACCATTATGAAGAACTGTGTGGAGGTTCCTCAAAAAAACTGAAAATAACCCTGCCATGTGATCCTGCCATCCCACTCCTGAGTGTGCATCCACAGGAAATGAAGGCAGCATGGCTAAGAGATACCTGGGTGCCCACGTCCATCAGAGTGCTCTTCACTAGGGCTCCAGTGTGGGATCAACCTAGGGCCCCTCAGTGGATGGAGAAGAAAATGTGGTATATGCAAAACATGGACTACTATTCAGCCATAAATAGAATAAAATCGTGTGAATTTGAATGTTGAACAGTGATTATTCGAAATTGGGAAAGGGAAGGGAATGTAAAAAGAGGCTGAATTTGATCAGTGCATGCTATGTGCATTATTGAAGTATCAAGCTGAACCCCATTAATATGAGCAATTAATACATGTTAATCAAAAATTTTAAAAATCATGTAAGAATCACTTGAGTTCATAAAATTCAAGCTCAAGCTATGTACAGCCTCACAATTCCAAAGAGATGAATATTTATGATTTCTAAATCCTCAGACTTTCCTCTGCATTTCTCTCTGTCTCTCTGTCTCATCTCTCTCTCTCTCTCTCTCTCTCTCTCTCTCTCACACACACACACACACACACACACACACACACACAATCATGATGTGTGCCTAAAATATGACCCTTTCCTAAACTTCTCTTTGAAGGACTGTAGCCCTGGGAGGAAGGACCTTTGGTTCCTTGGTTTATAGCTGCTTAAGCCTTTGCCATTTGTAAAAAGTTAGAGATATTTAGAGCTATCACTAGGTATTTTTGTGTGTCTGGCAAATTCTAGGACATATACTTATACCATTCTAAAAGCAGCCTGGGCAATTTTCAGATGAAAAATGTCATAGAGGTCTGAGTTTCTGTAATTATCTATTTATATGCTATGGATGCCCAACGAGGAGCCAGAGATTGCCTCATTTGCTGGCTATATAGCTGTTCATAAGTAAGTATAATGTGACACACACCCTGTATTGGTTCATAGGGATGGGGAATTAGTTATGTCACATCTAAAAGCCACTTTACATTCACAGGTCATAAAGCAGGAGGAAAAATAACCAAAAGTTTCAGTATTCAATTTGTTTACTCTGAGCAAAATGCAACCTCTTAAGCTGATGAGAGGAGGTGGAAGAGATGGCTATGGCTTTTAGGAGCTCTCGGTAAAGACTCAAAGGTGTCTGAGATATTAAATAGCTGTTAAAAGCTCTCGTTGGGTAATTTAAGTGTAAATGAGTATGAACTATATGAATTAAATTTGCCTTAAAATATCAGTCTGAAAAACCAGAGAAAGACTATTTGAGACACAGATTTTTGCCTTTTTTCAAAAGCTGAACATTTTGAAAAAATAATTTCAGAGTCTCAATGAAAGCTAAATGCAGTCAAATTTAATGGTCCCTAATGATCTTCCCATTAAAAGCTACAATTCAGTAATAATTATACTCACATTAAAATAAATACATGCATTTATACACATACCACATAAGTGTATGAATTTAGCCTAAGCTTTTACAACCTTTTTCTGTCATGAATGATTACACACATGTTATATATATGTAATATATATGTAATATACTATATTAACAGAGCCAGGGACAAAAACAATATAATTATCTCAATAAATGCAGAAAAACAGTTCAACAAAATTGAACACCAATTCATGAATTTAGCCTAAGCTTTTACAACCTTTTTCTGTCATGAATGATTACACACATGTTATATATATGTAATATATATGTAATATACTATATATATATCAGCAAAAGTTCTGCCTATGAATTGGAAAGTGTGGATTAGAAAAAAACTTTACAATTTAAAGCACTGGTTCATTTGGTCTTTTGAGTGCTGTCTTTTATTTTTATTAGTACTAAAATTGGAATATTATGTGTTTATGATTTGCTTTACCCCAAAATTATTACTAAAGTCTCTCATTATGCTAAATAAATTTATAAAAAATATCCGTGCTTCTTTCTGAGGATAGTCACATTTAAAACAGTGCTGTTTTAAAAAACTAAATTTTCAACTTTAATTGTAACTTATAGAGCTGTCTTTCTGTGTTACATATTCATTATGCAATGAGATTACACACGAAAAAATATCTTTGGGATTATTCACTACCGTTATTGTTATTTCTCTATTAAGGATTGATTCTTTGCGTGATACTAATATTTTTTTCTTTGGAATTTAAACATTGTGAACAACATTTGGCAAAAAAAAGTTCATTATGAATGACTGTTGCATTCTATTTTAGAACATTTTCTTCCTTCTTAACTCAACAAGATGTTGCCGCTCAAAAAGAAAGAAGCTGAAGAGATAAGGGAATTGATGCCCAGGAAAGCCCCTGATACTGATGTTGCCTTAGGTTACAGTGGCAGGCAATGGCGGAATTAGGCTGTAGAATGACATCCTACTTTCAGTTTTCCATGTTTCATTGTGGTATACCATTGAAATTTAAAGGGTCCAGCCTAATGACAATGACATGATTTTTAGAAGGTTTTGTTTGTACCGGGGATTGAACTCAGGACTACGTGCTTGTGAGGCAGGCACAGTGCCACTGAACTAAATCCCCAGCCCAGATTTTTGGAGTTTTTGAGGTACCACCTGAAATGACAGTTGGATGTGTAGATAAAAAGAGTGATGCAGATACATACACTCCTGGAATTTTGGAGCATGGAAAGTCATACTGAGAATGCTATGTTGAGATTGCTCTTTATCTCTTCACAGTTATGGGAACAGGTTCAGTCGCCAAAGGTCTGAAATCTGCTAGGGCAACTTTGAACCTTAGTCCACCCATTCATTAACACTTTTCTAGACATATGGATAAAATAGACTCAGAGTCATGTGATCATAAAACATCTGCCCTATCGGGAAGCAGACAAAACAATGCTTAGAGTGAAGAAGTAAATCACAGAAACTGTAAGACGGCAAGCCTTTTTGTTGTCTGGGATGGCAGAGACTAGCTGCCCTCTCAGTTTGACTAAACTGAATAAACAATTTATTATAAATAAAGCCCATTTTATGGGCTTTTGTCTAATTCTTGATGACTGCTAGTTCCCCCTCTCCCCCAAATATCCCTCCAACACTTTGGAAAAGCAAAAAAGTAAAACATACTCAAGCGGGGTCAAGTGTGCAGTAGAATGGGGAGAGTAGTTGCAGCTCCAACGGGGAGCTCAGGACTGGCTTTCTGGGAGAAAAGATCCTTGGGCAAAGACCAGGAGAAGATGAGGAGTTGGCCAGGCATGGGAAGAGCCTTCTGGGAAGAAGAAAAAGTGCATAAAGGTTTAGATACATAAAGAAGTGTACCTGACATGCTTGATGAACAGCAAGTCATTGTGGAAAGACTTGGGGACTGTGGAGATGAGAGGAGGAAGAGAGATCTGCCAGGTGGGGATTATACCCCAGCACGAGGACTGCTGGAAGGACTTTTGGATCCGGCTTGCAGGGAGGGATGGGGAGCATGACAAACTTGTGCTGTTGTTATCCTTGCTGCTGTAGTTGACTGAGTTGTTTTGTTGTGGAAAGAATCTGCATTCTCAGGTCCAAGCAGGTAAGGAATCCCAACTCTCTGTCTCACTGTGCCAGCGTGAGGGTTGCTGTTTAAGGCTCTGCTGGTAGTGATGTTGTGAAGGTGGCAGTAGGCACTACAATCTTGTGTCAGCAGCTTGTCATCTGACAGCCCCGCATTTCTGGCTGTGTTTAAGTACATGGATTGCTTTATAGTTCCTATGATTTCAGGTCTTAGTGTCAGACGGTCTTGGCTTCACTCTCCATTCTTTCACTCTATTTTGATGTTTTGGTCAAATTATCATATTCTTACCATTAGCTTTGCTTACTTCTTGTGGTTATTTCAAGACTTAAAGATATTTTGTGAAAAGCATGATGTGATAATGGTTATGGTAATGATGATGATGGCTATTTTAATATGTGTATTTTAAATTCATAATCAAAAATGATTTTGCATATGTATGGGGTACAGTGTGGTATTTCAATATATGTATGCAACACATAAGGATCAAGTCAGGGTAATTGGCATATTCATCACCTCAAAAATTAATCAGTTTTTTATGCTGACAAAATTCAAACTCTACTAGCTATTTTGAAATATACAATTAATTTTGTCAACCATATTTATCCCACTAACTTTAGAAGTTATTCTTCCAATATGATGGTAATTTCATCCATGCACTGTGTTCTGCCACAAGGCTGGGCAGTTCCCCGCCCTGGAGACACCTTCTAGTACAAAATTTAAGGTCTTTGGTTCCTCTGGGAAGATCTAAGTTTTCTAAGTTATAGAACTCAGCAAAGGCTAAGGGTTTTCACTGCTTTTCATAGCTTTTATGCAGACTGAGTTGGAAAAAATTATGGAGGCTGCTTATTGACAAGGTCTTATCACAGTGCAGCAGACCCATCCATCAACAGAACACGATGCCTGGAGAATGAATTTCTGGGTGCTAGAGGCTGTGGTCTCAGGTAGAAACCCTAACAATAATAAAGCATAACCACCAATGGAAGGAAGGACTCAAAGGAAACCAGCACACGACATCTTCAGAACTTGCAGAAATGTTCAATTGCATCCGACAGACTCATGAATCAATCAGCTAATGATTAGAAAGGTGCATCACAGTGGGTAAACCTCTATTTTGGATGATATCTCATTTAATTTCTGTTAGAATGTAGTTACAGTTTGTTGAAAGATTTCTTTGTACTTATGCTTTTACATTTGTCTTTCAGCTAAACCTTTGCTCTTATGAGGGTGAAGGAAATATGGCAGTGATTAAAAGGATGAGATAGAGATACGCTACCAAAGGGCACTGAGAGGTATACAGGGACCTACATTGCTCATCTTTTACAAGGTTCTAGGAATTGAACCCAAGGCTTTGTGCATGCTAGGAAAGAACTCTAAAGTGTGCTATATCCCCAGTCCTTTTATATTTTCATTTCAAGACATGGTCTTGCTAAGTTGTCCAGCCTGGCCTCGAATTTATGATCCTCCTGCCTCAGTCTCCCAATTATCTGAGATTACAGGTGTACGACAACATGTGCAGAACTAAAGTCATGCTCACTCTATTGTGCATCTATACCATGATTCACTGAACCTTCAGCAGTCTCATAAAAGCAGTATATTCAGGACACGTGCAGAGAAGTTACAGGATCCTCCTAAGTTCAAACATCTGTCAGGATTCTGGAGAAAAATTTAGGACCTGGTGTTTCTAAGTTAGGGTACACATTGACTTTTCACTAGAAAGGAATTTCCTTTCACCTTTATCTTCACATCTCCCCCAAACTAAAACTGTGGTACATATAGGAACTGCTAGCTCCATTACAACCATTTTCCCACAAAGGAAGGCGGGCACATGGACTTGTGTAACAAAACCTGTGAAGGAAACTCACAAGGGAGAGAACCTGCAAGAAAGGCTCCACGTCCTGCAGTGGGGCAAACTGGGAAAGACTGAGGAAGAAAAGAGGGGCTGCTGGGAGGAAGAGCAGGTGGAGGAGAGCCACATCCTGGTCTTCATTATCCTGTCTGCTTTCCTTAATTTTTTGACATTCTGTCAATCAGCTGTTAACACCCAATTCTCTAAAAAATAAATACAACTTGAGCAAATTAAGTGAAAAGGCTTGGGAGAGCCCAATTACTTCATGTTCCTCCAATGCTTGGAAATGATCTTCATTTCCCTGTAATGAACAAAATGGTGAGTGACAGCCTGGCCAGTGAGATGCATCCCAGCTCCAGCTTCATCTGTCAGGGATACGGGCAAGAGAGAGAGGGAGAGAGGTTATGGATTGTCACTGCAGCATACGTGTGGGGGGGGGTGTGTATCTGCAGGCATACTTAAACTAAATTGAAAATCACCTGCCTCTGGGAAAGATGTTATTTTTTTCTTCTCAATTCATCACAGCAGTTGCTGCTGCTTGAAAACCTAGTAGATTTCTGAGAAAAGTCGTGTTTATTATGGAAGTTATTTATTAATAATAAATAGAGGTGAAAGTCAGTTAGAAGTGGATATATTATTTTCCTCATATCTAATGTGAAGGCATTAATAGGTGCCTGAGTCTTGCCTTCCACTGTGGGTTCATTTCTTCAGTTATCTCTTTAGATGCCTTTGTCCACCAGTTCACTCACTCAGCAGATGCCTCTGGGAAGCCTGCTTTCTGCCATGTATGGCACTGAGTGAGCAGTTATCCTCTACTGCAAGAACTGATCTGTAGGGAAGACAAGTACATCAAAAGTTAAAGACCTAGAACACGATGTCATATATGCTCCTAGAATATTCTTTCTGAAGAATAATATGATGTCTTTCAAATTCAAATGGATAGTATTTGCCCTACAGAGTTATTTGGATGGGTGCCTTATATCAAACTCTATCCCAGAGTTTCCATACATGTGTTTCTGATTTCAAACCCAAACTGTGGTATGAAGACAGATGAGAAGTGTGTCTTTCTTAACTTTTCATCCTGGAACTCATCTCATTCCATAATCACCCATCCAATAAATACCTCATGGGGATCTCTCCTGGCCTAGCAATTGTACTGGACACTGAAACTCTAGGAGTAAACATATGGTCTCTGTCCTCATATAGTTTTTAATTTATAAATGGAAATAGACATTAAACAAATAAATGCACCATTAATTATTTAATTACAGCTATAATCAGTGATATGATGATGAGGGACAGAATGCTTGAAGACTGTATGATGGAGACTTGACACATTTTGAAGGAAGAGGGAAGAATTCAGAAAGGCAATCTAGCTCAATAAGAGCTGGTCATATGAGGAGGGTACAGGACATGTTTAGACAAAGTTTTTCTCATTTATGTTCTCATATGTCTCATCTGTCTTTTCTCAGGAGTGGATTGGTTTGGTTCTCAGACACTAGTGGATGATGCTGAAGTGGACCTACCCTGGGTGCAGTTAAAGTAGGAAGCTATGAGTCAGCAAGATTTAAAGAGAATGAGAAGCCCCATGTCCTGGACTATAAGCACCTCTAGCCTTTGATGTACTCTTGATCCTAAAGAAGGCTGCTGCTTTAGATAATTCCTCCACCTCACAGCATCTTTTGTTCACATGGACAGTCTTCTCGGGTAACCAGTACTTGCAAAGTCCTTCAGTCAAGGGATACCAGAAAGTATGTGAAGCTTAGCAACAAAGTGAGTTATGGGTCAAGTGAGTGACTAAGACCAACTTTTCCCACTTCAAGTACATTAATACACATGCATGGATAGGCAGCACTGCTATATTTATGATGCTCTGCCGACATACTTCATTTCACTTTATCATCCTAATATATTTCTGCAAAAATTGAGTGATCCAGAATGGTTTAATTAGTTATTCTGCACCACATTTTCTGTCTGAAGTTAACCCCAAAATGATCTAGATTTCTAACCAACTCTTCCCAGTTGCCCCTCCACAATGATACCAGCATGAAGGAATATGAATGACATAGGCTTCTATCATCCCTTTGCTCTCCCCCTGTATGGACACATGATTACAGAGCACGATACAATGCAACATAACACAGTACAATGACATGCTTTTTGATCACCTTGCCTGTGTCAAGCCAGGTGCTAAGCATCTGTGATACAATGGTGAGCAAGATAGAAGTCCTTCTCCAGGGAGATCTGTGATCAAGTTGGGAAGACCCACAACTAAAAGGGATATTAAACATAGTGTGGAAAGAGCTCTGAATATAGGAAGTATAAAATACCATGGGAGCTCAGAGTGGGGGACTCTTAACCTTGCCCCAGGTAGTTCAGTACAATTTGAACTATGTTGGCTTTTTTTTGTTTGTTTGTTTTTGAGTTGGAGTTCACTTTCTTTCCCAACCTGGTTTTGAGCTCTTGCATCCAAGGACCCTTCTGCCTCAGTATGATCTTCCTGCCTCAGCCCCTTGAGGTGCTAGGATTACAGGTACAAGTCAGCACACTTGGCTCAGTTTGAGTGTTGATCACAAGGCTTGGAGATGCTAAGTAGACACATAAAGAAGGAAAAGAAACACTTTCAAGGCAAAACCCAGCATGAATGAAGACCCAATAGCTAGTTAGAACTGAACCTGTTAGTCTTCCACATAGCTTCCACAGAGCATGAAGAGGACAATGGTGAGGAACTCAGATGTCATAAGAAATGTCTGGTTTTCTTATGTTAAAGGATAATCATAGTGATGGCAGTGCAACCAGAAGCCTGGGCCTGAAAATAACATTTCACAGTCTGCTTTCCTCTTCAATTGAGGCAGCTTTGTGTGAATGAGCAGGATTCCTCCCAGACCTAGGTGCTAGCCTCTAGCAGTCAACAGCAAGCTCTGAAACAAATGGAACAAATATATGATGTAGAGTCTAACTTGAAAGGAATCTCAGAAGTCACCTAATTCTATTGACATTCCCGACCCCTGCCATTTCACAGACAAAAACACTGAGGCTTAATGACAGACAGCAAATAGTCCAAGGTCACAGAGGTACAGGCAACTCAACCATTAGATTGATTATCTTATAATCAAAAGCCTTTAAACTGGATCATCATTACCACTAATCATTTTTAAGAGAAGCATCTAAAAACTCACACACCAGGTTACTAATTGTTATGATTTAGATATAAAATGTCCCCCAGAAGCCTTGCATGATTGGAATGTGGGGTCCTGTACTCTGCTGTTGATTTCACAGTTGACTTGCTATTAGGAGTTGGGCCCTGGTGGAGGTGGGCCACTGGGGTGTGACCTGGATGGATGCATCTCCCTCTCCAGTTTCTCCCTTCTCTCTCTGCTTCCTGGCTGCTATGATGTGAGCAGCTTTACTCCACTATCCTTCTGTGATATTTCTGCCTTGCAACCAGACAACCATGAACTGAAATGTGAGCCAAAATTAACCTGTCCTCCAGTGAGTTGTGGGCATTGAGTAGTCTATCCCAGCTATGAGAAAGTAGCTAAGACACTAAGTTTCTGACTTAAAATTTGTTAATATATGACACCTATTTAGACTGAGATTTCCTATGGGCTTCTTCTGGAAGGTCAGGTGAGCTCACTGCAGGGCAACCTCAGGAGTATCTGGTCTGAGGCTCTGGATGCTCCACATTTTCTCGGTCTTCCCATCCTAGACATGGTTAGGATGTCACTACAGCTGTGCGAGAGCAGAAATGGGAGCAGGATGGTAAAAATGAATGCTGTGTGCTTTCACAAATTTGCTGACAGGAAGATTTCTTTTCCTTGACGCTGGGGACCAGTTGGTCATTAAGCATACCGACTGCTCAGTGGTCCCCGGGGAGAAGACACAGGAAGCAAAGAACACGGCCTTCGCTCACCCCAGTGATCTTCAGGGTACACTATGTGCCTGTTATGCGTCAGTCCTATGAACAGCCTTCCAAATGGACTTATCTTCATTACTTAATAACTTGGAATCACAGATGTTTCTAAAAGCATGAGATGTTCCCAAAGAAGTAGAAGAAATGGTAACTTCTTTTACCATACTTGTAGAACTCTAACTAGAGGATTACAGAATCCAGCCATGTTAGAGCTGAAATGGCCTTTGATTATCTAGCTTTTATGTTTTATAGTTCAGGAAACTGGAGACCCTAGAAGTTACACATTTTCGGAGAGCTCCCATGGCTATGAGGCAGTAGAACTAGCTCTGAGTGCATCCCTGTCTGCAAGAAAGGGCGTTTAGAGCACACATAACTATGGCAAGCTCTAAGCACTTTGATTACACCGATTGTTAAGAGTAACAGCTCCCTGTCTGGTGAGCATTTGTATTGTGTTAAGTACTATGTAAAGCATTTTATGTGCATTGCCTTCTTTAAGCCTTAAAACAATCTTAGGAAGTGCAGCTGGGGTCATCCTCACCCTTCTTTTACAGAATAAGAGTTAACACTCATTAAAAGCTTGCTGGAAGACTCAAGACTTCTAAATCACTCCTGTGCATCAAGCTCTAGTATTTCTTATAATGGTACTAGGATCTGCATCTCACCGACTAGGAAAGTGAGGCAGAGCATGTCTGTACAGCTTGTCCAAGATGAGAGTGCTGAGGGCACAACACAAGTCCTCATTTAGCCACAAATTCTCACTTAGCCTTGCCCCAGGACAGCTTCTGAGGCAGGATCTGAACTCAGGTTTGCTACTCTCCAGAACCCCCACTTAGCTTTGTGTGTTTGACTTTTTTTAAGTTTATAAGCACAAAATATAATTTATACCAAGTGGTAAATCAAACGGTAATATTTCTTAATCTCACACTCATTTAAAGTCAGCATCAACTGATGAACTTTGATTTTCACGTTTCTGAAAAACAGCTGTGCTATATCAAGAATTCTCTCTGTCCCCCTTCTGGCTACCTTTATGCCTTCTGGAGGAGTTTGCCTTTGCCCTTTAGGAAGTGTTTTGTTACTATGATGAAGCAGGAAACTGATTGTGTCATTGTATTTTCAGTCCCCTGGTGTCACCACCACACACTTCCCTCCCCAAGACACACACATACACACCATACACCAACAGGAAACTCTCTGTTTTTTCGCACTTCTGTGAGTGTGTGTATGTGTGTGTGTATGTGTGTGTATTTCATACACATGCACAGTGCAACTCTCAGGTTTTGCTATGCTGTAGCCACAGGGACCCAATGAAGATTTGGGCCTCCAACAGCCTTTATGTCTCCATGGGGGCCTGGACATCATAATATCCTTCTTTGAAAAGACTGATGAACACCTGTAATCTGAGACACATGTAAGGTGGTCTTTGATCATATCCAGGCTGATTGTGACTGGAGAATTGGGGGACCAAAGTGGCATGGAGAGGCTACCCACTCATGTGAGTATCAAACTAGAAATCTCAAATTTGCCCTTGTAAACAATTTTCATGGTAAGTCAAATAACCAATATATTATTTTTCTTTCAATTTTGCATTCAGATAATAAAAACCTTGCCTAAATTTTTTTTGTTTATTCTTTTATTTTCAGAATATATATATATATATATATATATTTGCATAGTTTAAATATTTCTTAATTGAAGGTGCCAATTCTACATTATGATGAAAGAAGTCCTTTGTCCACTGCATCTTTTTAAACTATCCTGCAATGAATAGAAATTATGTTATTTAAAAGGCTTAGTGTAACCTGACAGATAGATGAAGTAATGCCTCATTAACTTTGCCTCCACAAGTACAGAATAGTGGAGAATTTTATAATCATTTAGAGTTAGGACTTGCTAGAGATTGTGGGTGATCTACTCATTGTGATAATTTGTCTCTGAGTTCCACTTCTTTATATAGATAACTCACAGCTACCTACCAGGTGTATTTTGAGATAACACAATCTTATGTTAGAAATTGCTGAGCTGAGTATTCACTTTCATCCCACTACTCCTACCTAGTGGGTTTTACCTGAGAGTCAAGATGCTCAGTCCTAACCAAGTGTGGTGGAGCCTATAGCTCTAGCACTCTGGGAAGCGAAAATAGGAGGATTGGAAGCTCCAGCTCAACCGGGGCAACTTAGCAACTCAGCAAGACTCTGGTACAAATTTTTTAAAAGTGCTAGTTATATAGCTCAGTGTGAAAGTCCTGGGTTCAATTTCAGTCTCACCAAAACACAAAAGATGCTCAGTCCTGGCTCAGCAGGCCCTCCAAAGCAGTGGTGAAGAGAGGAGGCAGCAAGAGAATGAACTCACACCAGCTAGACTGCCTGAGTAGAACACGTTTGGGGCTTTGTGGTGTATCAGTCACATTTCCATTGCTGAGACAAAATGCCTGATGTACACAACTTAAAGGAGGAGAGGTTTATTATGGCGCACAGTTTCAGAGAGTTCAGTCCATAGCCAGCTGGCTCCAAGGTAGAATTGTGGAAGGGTGTGGAAGAGCTAAGCAACTCACTTCATGACAGCCAGGAAGCAGAGCACAGGGGAGGAGCTAGACAAGAAAGGTCCAGGGACCAGCATGCCCCTTAACCCACCCAGACACACTCAGAAGTTAGCTTTTTTAATCTCCTCAGCTTCTGTGAAGTCTATCAAATTGACAATCAAAATTAACCATGGCATTGGTCTTAAGCAAGTTACTTATGATTTCTCTCTCTGAGCCTCAGTCTGAATTTGTGTAACAGAGACATAATAGTAGAACGTCATAGTGTCACTATGGTAAATCATGAATCAGTTCAAGTCACAAGCCCAGTCCTGACACATGGATGACCTACACAAAGCAGCTAGTTTCCACTATGGCTCAAGATCACACTGCTAGTAAGAGGAGAACATGAGAGATAAGTTTGGGAAGCTCCAAAGCACACATCTCTTCACTACCACCACTCCCCTATCCATGCTCCTACCTAGGGTCTATGATTGTCTAGTAAAATGAAGCAACATGATGGGTCTTGGCAGGATTCCTTGTATGTGTGACTAAGCCAGTGTCAAGGGAGCCAAGTGCCCTGAGCTTCCCACGCGGAATACTGTATACTCCGTTAGAGTAACTGAGCTGGTTGCTGAGCTGGTCGCTGAGCTGGGTCTCTTCTGTGTGAGAAGATTGGCCTTGAGATCAGCAAACACAAAGGAATGACGCAAGACAGCTGCTCCTGGTATCAGACACTCAGCCAAGGAGAAGAGTGGCAAGACCCTTATACCTTCTCCTGCTGAGGGTCCTTTCTGTGTTAGGAAAGGACATAAAGGGTAAGATGCTGGGGTCCTTCTGACAGCCATCTTATCTTCTAAAGTTATGACATTGTAGTTTACTATTATTGGTGAAGGGAGAATAGAAGCCACTAATCCAATAATAAATACAAGACACAGAGGGTAGGAGTACTGGTCAAGCTTATATAGCAATGGCAGAAAGGAAAGGTGGAAGAGAAGTTCAGCAGACAGGGTAGGGCAGGAAAAATCTCAGTAGTCTTCCTGTGGTGTCTGCTAAGTGAATAAAGCTGACTTCTACCAAGTACATGAACGCTACTGCATACTGATCTTTGGTTCAACCTTACCTTCTGCCATTATTGAATCTAAATCATTCCCAAATTTTGCTGTGTTTCCTTATGTTTCTCTACTTTTTCATGGCAGTTATCAGGAGTTGATAGTGGAGTCTGTTTTTTTGTGTGCTTATTGTCTATTTACTGGAGTATAAGCTCCATTTAAAGCAGGAGCTTCTTTTATAGCTACTTAATCTCCAACCTGGATCACAGTAATTAATAAACATTTAATACATATTTATAGAGTAAATGAATGACATGAACTTCTGACCTACGAATCCCACAGAGGGCTGTGAAAACAGTGAGGGGCCAGGAAAGAGCAGAGGAACACTCCACAGTTGCCCCTGGCATAGTGGCTTTACAAGTTTTAAGCTTTTGAGCAGAGGACACGGCGCAGGAATAAAGTCTCCAAGTTACTCTTGCCCTGTGCCACTTCAGCTGTCTGGGATTCCAGAAAGTCCCATCTTTTTCTTGTCTCCTTCATTTATTCCTTTGCCTCTGCCTTTCCTGCCCTCTGCTTTGGTTTAAGAAGTGCAGGTCTTCTGATCAGTGTGCCTTTCTGATTGTTGGCATGCTAGTTATCACTTGTGATAAACCAGCTAGGGTAGGGCCACCTGACTCACCCCAGGAAGTGCACTTATAGAGAAAAATTCATCAAAATATTTGACCATCTTGTGTTGTACGTAAGACCTGACCATTTGTTAAGTGTCAAGTATATTTTACATAAGACTAAATTGCATAAAATATATACTTCCAAGCAATGGAATCTTATTGAATTATAAGAAATCATGCATTATTTTCTATTTGTAATGACATGGAAAATATCTGGGACATCTTACAAAGTGAAAAAAAAAATTTTTAATTGTATATTTAGAGAGGGTTTGTTTTTAAATTATCAATGTATCTATGTTTATATTTTTGTCTATGTCCAAGGTCATATCTAAATTTATATTTCTAGATTAGATATATACTCAAAGATTTCTGAGTGATCATACATGCAGAAAAATGCATCTAAAAGTACACAGCAATTTGATGCAAATATACAAACTGATCCTAAAAGAATGGGATGGGTAAGGTGGAGAGCTTGCTTTGCTTTATATAATCTGATATTTTTCCCATCTGTTTATGTGATGAGAAAAACATTTGTTTCATTTATGTTTTTGATGGGCAAACATTCTACCACTAAGGTACCTCCCTGGCCCAATGAGAAAAACATTCATAATTTAAAAATAAGGAGCAACACAACAAAAATGGTGTGGAATAAAGATCTGTAAAATTGTTCCCCTCATTTCTTCCAATAAGCCAGGATGCTGTAATTTAAAAGGATGGGTACATATAAATAATTATAACTCAGTGTGCAAAGGGCTGTGCATATGCTGTGCATAGGATGCTAAGACATTTGAAGGCGGGAAGGGCTTTGCAGCAATCCGGGGTGACTTCTCAGAGAGAAGACTCTGGAGCTGGTTCTCAAAGGGTAAGCAGGAGCTCAGCAGAGACAGGGGGTTTCTGTGACGATGGAGGCAGGGTGTAGGACCATCTGAGAGACAGAGTAACAGCGTGGGTGGAGGCAGGCTGTGCGCTCAAAGGACCTGGACTCGAAGGAGGCCTCAGAGGCAGGGGAGTCCTTCCAGAGATCCCTCTATGGAGCCAACCCAGAGACTCATTTTACTCCTTAATTTCATAATTGTTAAAGTATCAACTGGGTTTTAAATCTTTACTGAGTATGAGGATTTAATGACTTAAAAAGTATGCAGAGATGGTAGAGATGATTCTCATAGATTTGGATATTTTTTCTTTCTTATAAAAAATGATGAGATTACAAACTGCACTATGATTTGTTGGTTGTCAGCATTAAGAAACGAAGACTGCAAGGAGAAACTGAGGCACTGCTCAAGGATATCCATTCAAGTCTACAAGGAAGAGTGCCTCCCCACTCCACTTGAAATTCTTGGGACAGTTGAAGGGGTGCAGGTGGGGCCAGCCTGAGAACAGCTGTGGCACTTTCTGTGCCCTTGGCTCTTTGGAGAAGCAGAGGGTTAACTTGTTTAGCCCATCTGTCTACCAGCCAGTCCCCTTCCCCATGTGGTATCGGATTTCCATCACTATGTGACTGAAAAGTCATATGTCTATATGAAGCACTGAACTGTGAAACTTATTAAAAATAGAAAGAGAGAGCAAATTCTCTTAAAACTAACAAAAATTGATTACTTATAAAACAATAATGAAAGCAGCGATAATTTCTAAAAGTAATATATTTTTCTCTTTGTCTTCCCCGGAGCTAATTTTAAATAAGAAATTATTTTAAGATCTACAGAACCCCACCTAAAATTTGCTCTTGCCACTCTCTCCCCCAACCAACCCCTACATGGGTCAAGCTATTCAAGTTTTTTCTGGGTTGCCCAAATCTGTGTATGAAGTAGAGCTCCTATTCTATGCAGTTAGCCAGCTTAAGACTTCTCTTCTCCTTTTTATATGCATTATTTTCTCTCTGAGAAAGGAATCCTGCTGTTCTTATCCATCATATTGTTTGTACCTTTTTGTGTACAGAAGAATATGTTATTTATTCAAACGCCTTTAGTTCTGTGCCTTCTCATACAAACTATTTTAAGATACAAAGAGATGGATTTCAGAAATTCATATACTATCACTATTAGAATAAAACTTACAGCTTATCATTTCAAATGCCCCAACCATTAAGCACATCTTCCTTCCTGTCAAGTACCCAGACAGCCTTCCCCTGACTGACCCTGAGGAGCCCCAGCTGCTGCAGGATCTGGCTGTTCTCCAGAGCTGCGGTGATTCCATGGGTGATGGGTTCCCTCCCTGTGTACTCATGGGCCCCTAGTCAGACCACACACTGGTACTGCTCCTGCCTTTCTGGGGACCACACGGAAGAAATGTGTTTCCACTTCTGCAGGGCTGCTCTACACTTGAGGAAGGCAAACACATGGTCCCACCTGACCTGGACAGTCTTCACCTCGACACCATGCCTGATGGCGAAGCCCTGCTTTGCTCTGTCTTTCTTTCTGTTCCACACGCTTGGTTCATCCAGGCTTCTCTTATGTGGAACACCAGGCATGGTCTGACCAGGGAACAGTACCCTAGGAGTCTTCCTTCTTCTATTTTGACAGTTTATTTGCTTGAGATACCTACTATGTAAATTAAAAATCTATCATCAAATTCAACTTATTTTACTTTTTTTTTTTTTTTTTGGTACCAGGGATCGAAATTCAACTTATTTTAAACAGTCACTTTGTTGTTTTAACTCAGAATTGTGACAACACTGTGAAACTCCTGAGAATTTTTCTCCCATATGGCTATGAAAATACATCTCCCCATTGGGTTTAAATTATCATATAGGATCTATAGCAATTGAAATGGAATATGATTTTAAGTATCCATCTTATGTATTCATGCACAGATGTATGTGAATTCTTTGAATTCATTTTGGGAGGATAGCCAAGTGAGTTTTTGTTTCAGCAAAGATGAAAAATATCAATTTCATTAATTTTCCACTAGCATAAAAAGTGTGGTAACTGTAAATGGGGAAGGGGTAGTGTAGAAGCAGGTTATCTGGGTTGATAATTATGCTTTCAAGGTGAGACAGGGAATTGTGCAGTAGAGTCTCCTGGGGGAAATCACCAAGGTCTGACTCTCCTCTATTTTTCAGGCTATAAACTTCCTGTTTCCTTCCCTTACAAGCAGGGTCTTTGGCTAAGGCTGTTTGGGGAGCTGTCCGCTCAGATCATGCTTGCTCCATTTAAGCCAGGAATCAGCAAAGTCGATCTCACACAGGCAACTGTGAAAGAGACTATGACTCAGATTTGCTGGAGCTCCAGCTCCCACGAGATCAATACGCACTGCAGCAGTGCAGCTATGGCATGGACTTCACGGCCATGAGCACCATTTGTCAGCCTTTCAGGGAGAAGAGCTCCGTGACCAACCTAAAGACCGGTTGTGCCTGTGATTAGTCCTTCCCATCTAATAGATGCTTATTATCCAGACCTCAGTCACCCGTGAGAAGCACTGAGATGTGGAAATGAGTCCACTCTTGGCAAGCTTAGTGCTGCAGGAGCTTTCTTATTGTCACATTTATTGGCAGGCCATGGGCAGAGTTGGGTACAGAACTTTGCAATGACAAGGTTTCTGCCTTTAGTGAGTGAATTTATTGAGGGTTAATGATATTTTACCAAAGAACTGATCTTTTCCTAGATAAAGGACAATATATTATTATGGAAGTAAGTCAAATCTTATGAGTTACAACTCTGCAACCCTTTCAGATTCTGTTGAGCAAGATTCGAAGGATCTGTTATACCCTGATGATAGCTCATGCTGCTAGTTAGTATGGTGGAGGAAAATCATTCTGCAACAATACTACATTTTTAGCAGTGAGTACAGAATATTGCATAGGTGTTTTGATAGTTCCCATCATCCAGTATGAGAAAGGCTGAGCTCAACTTCATGTAAGACAGCACATCTCTGAAAGTATGCTAGTCTGGAGCAAAGCAACACTCTCAGGCTCAGTCCCTTTCAGCCGATGCGCTTGTTTGTTTCCCTGTTTCTGCAATCTCTGCACCTTCCTTTCTTCAAAAATGCAAGATGCTCTCTCTGTGGAGAACATCATCGTAGTACATACATTGCACCCACTTTCAGTAAGCCTTTTGGGTCACTGCAGTTACAGGAACAAGTCTTCATGCTCAGACATGTAAGTAAATAGCTCTTTAGTATTTCAGAGCCTCATTAAATCCAGCCCCAGTGCAGCAGGCTGATCGACCATGCCTCTGCTCAAGGGGTGGTCTTCCTCTTATTTAGTCTTGCTGTGGTAAGGTCTCAACTGTCCTTCACCTGTCTCACTAACCAGGCCCTTTTCTTACTTTATTCTATTTGGCTTTTGCCTAAAAGTTAAGAAGTAATATTCCATTGTCCCTTTCAGTAGGCAATGCTATTAATAAATAATGTATTTTTACATGTCCAAGTTGGTGCATAGGTCAACAAGCTATCCCCTCTGGAATCATGAAGCAGCCTGTCTGGAAAGAGCATTAGAAAATAGCCTTCCTTAAGGGGCTTACATTTACCTTGTCACCTGCGGAAAGATTAATATATGCATGAGCATCTCCCAAGAGCCTCTGAAAGGATTGTTGGGTAGGAGGTAAACACCCAGTCACCAACATCTCCCTGGAGAAAAGATAAGGAGAAGGAGGAACAGCCGCTTGAATGGCTAACTGAGCCGATATTAAAAATCACTAAAGTGTTTAAGAAATCCACTACTAACACCTTGCAAGGCTCTGGGTAGAGTCGATTTAAGGATTCTGAAAATTCCACACCTGTCTCTGTGCAGTAAACCCCAAAGTATTTATGAAGAATTAGTTAAGCCCCGTTGTTCTTCCTACATTTATTTTCCTCAATCCTATTTAGTTCTTTCTACAATTTGTTAAGACACAGGTGTATACTCATTTCAGCAGCTCATGAATATTTGAAAGCTAAAGTTTCATGCAGAGGAACTTAACAAACACAAGCCATAAATCACTGCCTCCAATTCATACTGTCTGATCCCTTATGCTCAAGAACATGTTTGAAACCACTTTGACTTAGGGAGGAAAAGTAGAAATATTATGATCCATTGTACTACCACTCAGGTCCACTGCTGATTTAATGCCAATATTTTGTTCATGTAGTAGCTTTTACTGAGCACAGACTATGTGTCAACATTCTGTTTAGTGCTAAAGAATATACAGTGAACCTTTGACTTATGAACTCAATTGGCTTCCGAGGGCTGGTTGTAAGTAATTCAATAGAGCTGAGATCTGGATATTTATGTGGGTACATGCTATAGATAACAAGAGGCAGGTGAATCTTCCATTAACCTAATTAACTTCACTTGTTCATATGTCAGGCGGTCATAACTTGAGGGTCCACTGTAGCTGAAGAAGATAGATGTAGCCCTTGTCCTTGAAGAGTCTGTATTCTGATGGAAGGGTAAAGATATGAGAGAGGGCAATTTTAACATATGGCAGTAAACACAATCTTTTTGAAGCTAATGACCATTTATGTGATAACTTTGAATTGGATACTCCATCCTAACCTAACTGAATCCTACACAGATCCCACGGAAATGTTTCATAAAGTGTGTGATGAGAGAACATAATCTTTGATTTTGTCAATGGCACTTGATTGGGTGCCATAATGGGTGCTGGAAATAGAATCCAAAGGAACTCCAATGTATTAGAGAAATGTTCATCAAAGCCAGAGTGAGGCTTAGCAAGGACGAATTCAGGTTACAGAAAGGAGAAGATGGTGCTCCTGAGGGTACAGCATTTTTCCTCATGAATGCTGTCCCTGCAAAGCAAGGGACTTCACTGAACATTTATTGAACTCCTACTACATACCATAGGGACACTTTTAGAGAAATTATAATTAGAGAAATTATTGCCAATGACAGAACAAGGCTAAACACACAGTCAAAGGTCACTCAAGACCAGAGATGGTAAAATTCGAAGGAACTGCACTTCCCCAAAGGTGTCTTCATTATGGTAACAGTGGAATTCAGGAAGCACATGTCCAACACCTACTACCTGGAAAATCCGTGTACTTTGTAACAGGGAAACCGAGGAGGGGAGAACTGTGTGTATATTTAACTTTATACAAGGAAGAACTAAAGGTGTGCTGTGCTATAAAAGTGGCACAAGTATGATTTCTGGAGTGCAAGAAAAGCAAGACTTGATGCTAGAGGAAGGAGCCATGAAGGGCTACGTGATATTTGAGCAGCAGCTGAAGGAAGTCTCAGCATATGCAGCTGTGACTCTCATGCTGAAGGTGACCTGATCAGTGCTGCATTCATGTGCAGTTGTGTGGAGTTTGAGTTATGCTGGGCATGTGACAAGAGAATGAAGCTCTTTCGTGGGGAATATGGAGGAGTGGCACAGAGAAGTCAGGTGGACACAGTCATCAGAACAGACTTCGAGTGTCCTCCTACAGGGCCTATGAAGCCACTGAGGGGACTTCTTGATGCAGAGTGAAGGATGCACTGCAGGTGGAAGATCTAGGTATGTGTGTAGCCACGAGGTTGCTATCGCAATTATAACTTCATCTTACCGAAGCTATGTGGCCCAGAGTCCTCTGGGTGGTCATTATAATAGCTGAAGCAGTGATTTTGAGCTTTACCTAGTCAAGGAAGCTAGGTTGGAGCAGAGATAGTAATTTGGATAAAAGGATTTTAGCTTCTCTTTTCACTTGGTTCAGGTGACCCACCTCCTCAAAAAGCAGAGAAAGTTTGGCAATTATATCTCAGACAGATTTCCTTGCTGAAATGAGTAACTTAAAAGTATCATACTCTTGAAAATTTCCTCTTTTCCAAAAGTAATAGCTTGTATTATTCTAAGTGTTGTTTTCTTTTTCCTTCTTTTTTATTACAAGGCATATAGGACATTGATTATTGTTGTTATTATTGTAATTCTTAAAATTACATTTTCTTTGAATCATAAATCAATAGATTCTCTTCCCTCAAGGCACTTCTTCTATTTAAAGAGCCAGATCAATTTTTGTAGGATATGCCAACAATAAATCTTTGGGTCTTGTTTTTACCTCCTGAAGACTTTGGATCAGGATTATTATTATCATTATTTATTATTTATTGAGTGCTGTCAGCAGGCTCAGCAGTATAAAAATATAAATGGATAAACATCATCATCAAATCTGTTTCCAAAAGGAGCAGGTGTTTATCATGAAAGAAAGTATTTGAATTACCAAAATAATGCCCATTAGTGGTTTTCATTTCCTGGAAAATATTGTCTTTGTGGTCATTCAACTCTTGTGGCATTTCAAGTGAATAAACAGAGGCAATCTCTCCTTCCTGGATTGTTTCCAAGTTGGGAATTACCTCCTGCTTTTTGAAAGTTTTCCATGATTTAATTGTAGCAGTTTAGGCTTGCTGCCTTCCAAGGCTTTCTCTTCACTAGCCCAGATCATTTTTAGGGGCACTTTTACTTGCCCCTTGGCTTTCTCCTCTTGACCAACTAAAAAGAAACTAACTCATTGAGGTACTGCCCTCTTTTATCTCATTTACAAATGGTTGAAGAGAAGTGAGGTGGTAGCTTGCAATATACAGAACCAGGTTTCTTCTCCTTTTCCCAGCTGAGAATCAGAGACAGTTTTCTATGATGTGCAACTTAGAAGGATGCTGTAGTACAGTCCTACCCACCCTGCTTATCTTGCCACTACCCCAAGAACCACCATCCGTGAAAACACTTCCATTCATTCGGGTCTGGTTAAGCAATATCTAAGCATCCACAGACTCATTTTCCACCAAAGTCTCCTATGTTCTGCATTAACAGAGAAGAAACACAAGACCTCAATTGTCAACCATTTTTCTCCAATCTCTCTTTTAGCAATTTGTTTAAACGCATTCTAAATGTTAACCAGAGCTGTAAAGAAAAAGCAAAAGCAGCTAATGTGGTTGATTGGAGGTTATCAGACAATTATAGCAACCATAACTATAATTTATTTTTAGTTTAGTTCTTCCTTCTTATCCCAAGTGACAGTCACCAGGATACTGGAAAGAAAGGAGGGAATGGGCTATATTTAACATCTCAAATACATGGAAGAGAACATACACTCAGGTTAAGTGACTTGCCCACAACTAAACAGCTAATAATGTTACAGAAATTGAATACTTACCTCTTTTTAGTACTGATAATTGGATAAGGCCAAGTGAGGGCCAAAGAACAGTTGGCCAGGAGTGGAAACAATGAAATGCAAGGAATGTTGTTCATCTGGAGAGACTGGGTGCCAACTGCAAAGGGATGGGGATTGCTGAAAGAAAGGCTGTAAACACTCTCTGAATCTGTGAGTAAGCATTTGGTCTGGTAATCACACACAGCACAGCGTTGATCTGTTTATCTTTCAGAGCTAGATAAAAACCATCTCATGTATATATTATGACCTACACTGGGAAATGGACTCATTTGTAGATAGGGCTATCAATCTGCAGACGAGCTCCTGTCCCTGTCCAAATTTAGAAAAACAGGCAAGGCCATCAAGACATTAGTATTATTGGCTCTGGCTTCAGAAGATCAAAGCCTCTTGGACCAAAGAGGAAATGATTCTGCCCCTTCATCTGTTTTTCTAAATGAGCAAAGCCAAGCACTTAAAATACAATGCCTCACAAAGGCTTTAGGTGCTTTTTGATTTTTTAAACCAACATTTAATGAGCACTTACTAAGTACAATGATGTTCTTTTTTATTACGTCTGTCTCAAAAGAATATAACTTCAAACTTGCCTCAGGACTAAACAATAGACAGTTCTAATGGGTGTATTTAGCTGTAAGGTTTCTTACACTTTGGGTTACAGACAAGCAGACCATTTATTAAATGTCTTTCCTATTAAAAAAAATGACCAATGTCTATACACGGGTTTCAACATGCAATATACATTTGGAATCTCAATGGGAATCTATGAGATTGCAGGAGATAAGAAGAGATATAGAAGCATTTTCATTCCATGGAAGATATAGAATTTATTTTCTTAATGATTTATCATGTGCGGAAATATACATCTAACATTCTACTTACCACTTACAATCATTTATAGGAAAGTAACAAACAACTCCTACAATTTACCAATAAAATGACATGTCAATTTAGACAAAATAAACAAAGAATCTTAATAGACATTTCTTCAAAGAAAACATACAATAAGCACATCAAAAATGATCAACACCACTAGTAGAGAAATGAGAACCAAAGAAGAAGGATGCTAACAATGTCAGGGAGGGTGTAAAGAAATCCAAACCTCATATAAGTGGGTATGTGAAGTGGTGTAGCTGCTTGCAAGAAAGTGCAGTGGTTCCTCAAAAGTTTGACAGTATTTACTATGATATCTAGCAATTCCATTCCAAGGCATCACTCAAGAGAAATGAAAACTATCCATTTTAAATATTTACACCAATATTCATAGCAGCTTTGTTCATAGTAGCCCCTAAATGGAGATATATATATAATATATATATGAATAATGGATAAATATATGTATTGGATAAATAAAATCAGTGAAATACTATTCTGCCATAAAAAGGAAACAAAATATTGATACATGATACAAAATAGCAAACTTTGAAAATACTATATTAAGTGAAAGAAGCATATCACAAAAGATGCATATTGTATGATTGCATATATGTATTGGTTAGAGTTCTCTTGAGAAACAGAACTAATAGGATGCCATTGTCTAAAGGGATTAATTAGACTGGTTTACAGGATCAGAGGCTGGATAGTTCCACAATGGCCATCTGCCCTCTAAAGCCTCAGAGGATCCAGAAGTTGCTCAGTCCAAGAGTCTGGAAGCCTCAGCATGAGAGGAACCAAGGATGAAGCGCTAGTCCTGGGCTGACACCTTGGGATCTGCCTGGAGAGTTGCTGGGGTGAGTTGGCATAAGATGGCAGAAAAAGCTGGAGTCTGATGTCCGCAGGCCATGGTCCCAGCTTAAGATGCACCTGTGAAAGCTGAGTGGGGCTTGCAAGCAAGGCTGGCTTACTCCTTTTGCATTTGTGGTACCAGAGTGTGAGCAGCTATTCCCCGCTCAGGGTGGTGGCCTGCATGCTCATCATCTCTGGAAACACCCCCTAGACACACTCAGATGTGAACTTTACTAATCTTCTAGGCATCTCTAAAGCCAAGCAAGTTGACAATAAGATGAACTGCCACCATTTACCTATGTAAAGTCCAAGAGAGGCAGAGAAAGAGAAAAAGAAGATATATTAGTGGTTACCGAGCCTTTGAAGATGGAAAGATCAGAAGGTGACTACTAAAGGGTATAGGATTTCTTTGGGGCCATTATGAAAATGTTCTAAAATTGATTGTGGTGATGGTTGTACAACACAGTGAAGATACTAAAATCTATGGAATTGAATATTTCAGATAGGCAGTTTGTATGGTATATGAATTTGTATGGTATATGAATTATATCTTAATGAAACTGACCCAGAGAAAGAAAGTAGAAAGGATGAAAGGAAGGAAGGAAGGAAGGGAGGGAGGAAGAGAGAGATGAAGGGAAAGAAAACAATAGCAATTCATGGTGATAGTCACTATAAAATATCACTGGAACATTTTTGATGCACATTGATTCCCTTCTCTCTTATTTGTCTTTCATCCTTTAGAATAATTCTGGAAAAGGAACCAATTATGTCTGTAACACACTGCCTTGCAAGATGGAAGTAGGTTTATGTGCAGCTTTTTCATCTTTTGTTTCCATTGGGAAATTTTAGATGTTGGGAATTGATGATAGCTTAAAGCAAATTCCCATCTGATCACAGCATGTTTGGATTCTGGCTTTCAGGATTGGAATACATCAGGAGCATTTGTTTCTGTGACTGTCTGTAAGATTATATCTTTATTGATCCCACCCACCTGTGACCATTGGGAGCTGTATGGAAATGATGAAGCCCTTTGGAATAAAAATGTAGAGTTTGATGCAAATACAACTAGGTCTCGCTAGGGAAGGATGAAGCATCTGTGTGGAGTCTGTTCAATTCAAGGCAGCAACACTCAATGTTCTCCCTGTTCATTTGAAGACTGTTCAATTGCCCTAGCTGTACGCAGCCTCCAGGGACAGATAGGAAGTAACTATGGCTTCCTGTTGCCCAATTTCATAGTTAACTATTTCTTCTGGGAATTTATCGTGAATGGATTAGAGCCTCATCTGGTAAATGTCCTCTAATTTATATTAATAAACTGGTTGCAGAGATTAGTAAAGCACATACATGATAAAATAGCCAACAAGTACAATGGTTAAAGAGAGATAAAGAATTTTGAAATGTAGTAGTATAGCCTCCAGGTAGACCAGTTATCCAAAGTGCCAGGTTCTTCCAGAGAACCTAATTTATAAGCAGGAAAAGAAAGAAATGAGCTTATTTTTCAGTATTCAGTAATAGTGGATATTGCCTTATTTATCACGGTAAATTGAGATAGTATCCCATACACAATATTTCCTGATTAAAGTCCATTTTTCAGGTAAGAGTTAAGGTACACAGGATGCATATGGAGAGAAATATTACCAGTGTCTATGTAATCTAGCTTGGTCTTAAATTTGCTTGTATTATTAAAAAGGAAATATTAGGCCATTATTATTCTTGATGGTGCTAGGGAATACAGTCAGGTAATTTATAGTCAATGGTATACCTACTATTCTTAATGTATATTTCTATGGGAAATCACAAGATTTTGTTTTTTATCTAGGTTTGATTCACTAATTCATTCAGCAAATACATATTAAGCATTTACAATATGTTGATCAAAGGGTCAAGAACTGAGAATAGTACACAAATTCCCTCACCTTATGGGGTTTACCTTCTCCTCGTGGAATGGATACTAGAAAATAAGCATGTAAACAAGTACACAAACTAGTTTTAAAGTCTGATGATTATCTCAGAAGAAATAGGGCAATTGGATGGAGTGGAATTGGGTACAGATACAGCTTTACTTCGGATGGTTAGCTAAGGAACGGCTTCTCTGGAGAGAGGACATCTGGTCCCCACTGGAGAACAGAAACAAGTCAGTTGAGGGAAACAAGGGGCATGAGGAGAGCAAGCTCAGATGCTTCATAGTAGAACAGGGCTCCACAGAACAGGAAGAAGATCATGAAAGAGTCTAGTAACCAACTCAGAAGGGACAAGATGAAGCTAGAGATGAAGGCAGGAGAGAAATTATGGAAGGCCCTGGAAGTCAAGGTAGGCATTCTGACTTTGATTTGGCTTAGGTCTGGGAATAGTTGCAGTGGCTATGTTGTGGTAGTGAAAATGGAGGCAGAAGGACCAGTCAGGAGGCTACTGTATGAGCAAAGCAAAAGAGGATGAATGGTGCCTTAGGTGATGGTGGTGACACAAAAGGAGAGAAAGAAGCAGAAAAAGGAAAGAAAAAAAAGAAAAGGAAGTGGAGCATGGTGACAGAAGGGAAGTCAAGGGAAGGAGGGAGAAGTGGATAAGCATGAGCCATTGACCTAGACACTAGGTAGTGGACAGTACCATTGACCCACAGAGAGAACACTTGGAGGGACACATGTTCTACCTATTCAGTAGAGGAGAGGGAACAAGTGTCAAGAGTTCTTTTGAATGTACTAAGTTGGGGCAGGAATGCATTTAAAATATCAGTGGAAGTCTTGTCATACAGGTCAGTGGTAGAGCACTTACCTAGCATACACAAGGACTTGGGTTCAATTCCCAGAAACATCAAATATATATACATACATACATATATACATACATACTTACATAAATCCAACAAGCAAACACATGGTAGCTGCATCTTCAAGTCCATTGCTAAATCTGCTTCCTGCTGGGGTCAAAGTGCAAAAATCAGGCCTGGATAATGAAAGGTTGAAAGGGAATGCATTCAGAGTAAGTGCACTAATTATGTAATATCTAAATGGAGCAGAACCTCATTAATGAAGATAATTTATTTTTAAATTTTATTTTATTGATAAAATTTAGATATACAATATAATGATATTCATCATTGGAAATTTGCACCATCTTCATAATCTCTCTTGGTTCTTACTTTTCCCCCTTCCCCTGCCCTCCCTTCAACCCCTCCATCCCTCCCTATTTACAAAGACTTTGTTTCCATTTTTTCAT
>NW_004624812.1:7645445-7673389 GCF_000247695.1 Heterocephalus glaber | reverse complement strand
CCTTCAGCTGGAACAGAAGGCTACCAAAGCTGTTCTCTATTGTCACCCAGAGCTGGTTCCCTGTTTGGCCAGCAGCATGCACCAGAAGCAAAACAACTTGGAAATGTGCCCTTACTCCACCATGTGTCAGCTGTGCGTTCTGGGACAGTTTAACTCATCCTTCTGATCTTAAATTTCCCACCTTATAAATTGGGAGAAAAATATAAAAACCTATGACAGCTCCATCTGTGCAACCTAGTTACAAAGATCCTAAGAAATAAAGGATATGATCAACCTTTAGTTTTATGCACAGAATAAATGCATGATATTACACCTAACAGAGGGGAAAAGACAGTCTTTCTTATTTCCTAAATGCAGTAGCTGTCGCTGCCAGCTTTGGGAGAGAGCTTACAGTTCAAGCTCCTTTAAACTTTGTTTGCTGCTCTTACCATCTGCCCAAACTATTCTCTCCATGAAACAGTAAGGTGAAGTTGAGGAGATGAAATCTGAGTAGGGCCCAGGTGAAAAGTCAGGTGGCCCAGGCAGTAATAAGGGGCTGAACAGATGCCCGAGTCTGGGGCAAACAGCAAAGCGGTCTGGCATCCACAGCTTGCACTTCAGCAGAACTCACTGGGCCCAAAACTTAAAATGCAGGGCTGGTTCTGCAAATTGGTCTGGTCTACCCAGGAGTTTCTTGTGGAATTCCTGCTAGAACTGGACCTGATGCCCTAGGAGAGGGATACTTGAGGGTACCAGGCTGGGAAGATACAGGAAGATGTTATAAGTGAGAACTTGAGAACCTGTGTGCTTAAGCACAGGTTGGAGCCTAGTGTCCAACCACCATGCCCCACTTCCATCACCACCAAGCTGCTTTACATCGTTGCAGTGCTTCCCTAACAGGCCTCCCTGACTCTACTTTTCTCCTCTGCAATATACTTTCAATATAGCATCCTATAAAATGTAAGTCAGAACATGTCACTCCTCTACTCAGAATTCTGCAACAGTTTGGTAGCTCACATAGAGGAAATTCTCAGATCCTACTAGGCCACATTACCAAGTGGCCCCGCTCCCACCACCACCACCACCATCTCTTTGAGTTCTACCAATTTCTATTTGACCCATAACTTTGTTCCAGCCACACCCAGTGCCTTGCTAGTATGTGGACACCATAGGCATACTCTGGTCTCAAAGTGTTCCCAAGGGCTATTCGAGAAAATTCTTTTATCAGATATTTGCATGGCCAACTTCCTCACCTACTTCAGATTTTGCTTAACTGTCACCTTCTCAGTGGAGTCTGTTCTGAGAAAGACTATTTAAAATTGCAACACCCTCCAGCCCTAGTCCACTTAATTTCCTGCTAAATTTTTTTTCCTCCTGCTCTTAATACTACCCAGCAAGCTGTATACTGTAATTGTTTTACTCATATTATGGATTATTGTTTGCCTGAACTCTCCAAAATAGCATATGAGTGAAAGGTCTATACCTGCTTTGATCATGAACTTTCAAGGCATCTAGAACACCTGGAAATAGGACACTCTTCAGAAATGTCTATTGTGTGACTGAGAACAGAAGTCACAAAAATGCAGTGAGGTAAGGATAGGGAGGAGAATAATAGAAGCCAAGTTCTTATCCTTCATCCTTTACTCAACCACCACTTTCCTGAGTTCCCCTGCTTCCTTTTCATCTACTCTGTCTCATCTCTCCTGTATCCCAACTGACCCCATCCAATATTAGCATCACTTTCAGAGACTGCCTATGGAAGAGTGGGCATGAATTCAGTAGGTCTTCACTATGGGTCTTAGAAGTGACATTTATAAATAAACAGGCAAACCAGTTACCTAGCCTTAAAATCTAGACTGTAAGGCCAATCAATACTTGTTATTGTATTGGTTGTGCATAACTTTTGGACAACTTCTGTTTTGAAACTAAACACAGCCTTATTCTTTGCCATATAGTCAAAGGTAACACGTCCTCTTTCCTTTAGAGTGGGACCACTTTTGGAAAGAAATTAAATGTCATTGAAAGCCAAATCTGATGAATGAGCTAAATGTTCAAGCTGGATGATATCTCTTTTGACCTGAAGAGAATGACAACAAAGGATTGAGGCTGTATTTGAGATTTCAAACCTAAACATGTAACACTCAACGATAGACTAAAAAAATGTCCAAAATCATGGCAAAGGCATCACTGGAGTAAGTTCATATGGTTTCAAGTGACTGCTTTCAAAAATAGTACTCATGTGTGTGTTCTGAGAATTTAATTAAAAAAGTCATTTTCTATCAGCATATCTTATATGTTTTATAGAATTTACAAGCCTATAGAAAGCAGTAAGGAGGTTTCTGGATAAATTAAAAATAGAGCTACTGTATGATCCAAGAAAGTCGCTTCTGGGTATAAATCCAAAGCAGATGAAGCCACCACCTGGTGAACACATCTGCATTCTGTGTTCACTGCAGCATTCTTCATGATAGCCAGGATGTGGATGGACCTAATCTAGGTGTCCATCAATGTGGGAATAGATAAAGAGACGGTGATACATATAAATGTCATACATAATATCCATATGTATACTTCCAATATTTATTATATTATTATAATATTATCCATCCTTATAAAAAGGAGATATTCTTTTACTACAGCGTGGGTATATGATATTTTACTAAGTGAAATAAGCCAGATAGAGAAAGAAAAGTATTTTATGATTTCACTTATATGTGGCATCTTAAAAATGGTCAAATGTATGAGAGAATAAGATAGGGTCTGAGTAGGGGGAGAAATGAGAAGATGTAGGTCAGTTTATACAAAGTGTCAAATATCAAATACGTAGGATGAGCAAGTCAAAGGCCTCATGTACCACATGAGGACTGCAGTGGTCTCGTATCATATTCAGAATTTTTACTAAAGGAGATTAGAGCAGCGTTTGCTATGGGGTTGGGGGATAGGTGAACACATACAATGATGGCTTGTTAATTTGTTCCACGACAGCAACCATGTTTTTATACATGTTCTTATGACATCACATTGTATACCTTAAATAATACAGTAAAATTTGTTTCCTGAAAGAGTGTATGAGCCACTGGTAGTTAAATTTCTGCATCAGTAGAATGGATACAAACACATTATTTTGCATGCCATGCTGAGAAAATGGGAATAGGTGGAATGGAAGGGATGAACTGGTCAGAGGTCCACTGGAAAAGGCACCCTCTCAGCTTTGAGCCATGGTCTTTGTCCTGAATAAAACATTCCTCAGGGCCAGAGAACCAAATACACTGCTTTCTTTCTTCTCATCCCCAGCTCCCCATCTCTTCCCTGCCTCTCCCGTTTGTATTTTAGCCTTCTGGATCAGCCTCTATGCGCAGCTGTTTCCGATGCCTCTGCCCCATGCCCGCCCACTTCGTCTTTCCAGGGCTCTGTACACGCTGTCCCCTTCCCAGTGATTTGTTGCCACATGCTGCAGCTCTCACAGAGGCCTTGCTGACACAGTGAAATCAAGTCAGAAAGCTGTATTAATTTAAGTGGCTTTTTCGAACATTTAGGACTGCTATTAAGGTGTCGATGGTTGGTAATAAAAGATCTCTTAGTGCGGGAAATCAAATAATCTTATACAAACACAAATGGGCCTGGACAATGATTATCCTAATGTAATTGGAGAATGAACTCTGATTATGAGTGTCAATTCTTGCCTTTCTTAAGGTATTGTAGGGCTAATCTAGTGATTGATAGACTGACATTTACTGACATTTACAGAGTTTATCATTAATATGCTACAATTCTTAGATTTTACTTCTCTGTGCCCAGTGATTTTTTTGAGGTTTAAAGCTCTGTAGAAATTTCCAAAAATTTTCTTCAATGAACTATGATAGATTCAAGACTGAGAGAAAAATCCAGATAGTCACCAAAACAAAATTCGCCATGGCAATGTATGTTCATCACTCTGGCTTACATTCCCAAGGGCAATGAAAGAAACCACATTTAGGTAGGAAACATTTGGGACGAGCCTAGAAACATCCTGTGGGAAACAATTATCCATTTATCAGGGCAATAATTTACCTGCCTAGGAAAAGATTTCCATTTATCCTGGATAATGTCATTGCCTATGCTAAAGAACATGTGGTTAAAAACATATTTGTTAGAATTTAATAACTGCAATCAATATGTCTTCTGTGAATAGCTGCCTGTTTGATAATAGAGATCTACTGCCCTACTGAACCTAAGTAGAGTTCCCTGTCTTAGTGACTTAACTACATAGTTAATTTAATGGACCTGGGTTTTATAGATCTGTCAATGGTGATTTTATGCATATATAATGGACAGCCAGCAGAACACACTTCTAAGAGAGAGATGTTGGCGCCATGCCCTATCTTACTCCTCAACCTATTGCAATGGTTTATCTTCCTTCCCCCTCAAGGAAAACCCTCTCTTCAGAGGGGAGGGTCATACGTTCCTTGAATCCTCCTCATCCTTCAAGACTGAGAGTTCAGAGGCCACCTGGTTCAGGAAGCCTCCAGCCCTAAGCAGTCAAATCCTCTTCACCAGATCTAGACTGCCATCTTTTCCTTTCCTCGGCTAGGACAGTCCTTACTACATCTCCCCACTGCTATTGTATTCATCATGATAGGAATCCAAAAACCTAGTGATATCGTATGACAAAGTGGGGACCTAATGTTGAGGAAGTCAGCAAACAGATGACTGAGTGAATCTCAGGCTGTAGATGTTCTTCATTCTTGACCTGAAGCACTTGTCTTTTTAACCTACTGGCTTGTGCTTCATGATCAGGGTCATCTTCTGCTGAGCTAGATAACTACAGTGAATTTTATCAAACCTGGTGATTGGGTTGTGCTGCATCAATACCTTGTCCTCAGATGAGAACCAGCGAGCCATACTGTAACTGGGTGAGACTGAACTTGGGCGTAATTGAGGACCGAGGCAGTTTAGAGTGTGAATGCAGGAGGCATTCTGAAGCTCTGAGAGATCTCTAAGGGTTTATTTTCTCTTTAGGGCATGAGTTTCTCCCAGGTTCAGAAATTGAGTAGATCCTTTTGGCACTAGATCACACTAACTTTTACTTCCATTTATGTATTTTGAACTCTTGTCTAGTATTTCCAAAAACATACTGAGTACCTCAAAGGCAAACACTCAAGCCTTCTAATTCTTAGTCTCTCTTAAAATAACATAACTCTGGCCTCACATATAATACACTCTTGAAAATCTGAGTAGAATTTTTGTCTGTGTAGTACATCCTTAATAAACAAGTAGAAGAGTGGTTGTGAAGAGATTTTTATGGGTATGGCACTTATCTTACAGTGGTTAGAACAAAATATTTTATAGTCATGAGATAGTAACTCAGCAATCCCACTTTCATAGCTTGGAATCCTGCCACCAACAGGAATGCTTTTTCTTTCAGAAATTCTGCAGGTTTAGGGCCTCTAGGTTGTGGAGTGAAAAGTTGTTTTCGTCAGTTAGACGTAACTTTGCAGAATGGATTTGGATTTTGGACACAGTTTGAGATTAAGAGTTGTTCTTTTTCTCTGCCTTACCTAGCAGAACTGTGCAGGCTATGTGTTGTTTTCTGTTTAGTTTGGCAGAGTCCAAAAACATTTAGCTGAAAACAGATTTTATTTTTTAGAGTTTTTCAATTACCTAGAGTTCCCATACTATTGGGATTCATGAAATCGTCCTTTCCATGGACATGTATAATAAGAGATTTGGAGCCACAAGAAGTTATATTAATGGGTTTTACTATGAGCTAAAAGTATTCCCATTTAACATCCCCTCATATGGTGGTACTGACAAAATCAGCATGGCATCAATTTCCCTGACACCCTGAGTCTTCACCTTGGCTATTTATGGGCTCAAAGTGCAGATAAGCCAATTGAGTTGATGGTACGGTCCCTCCTGGTGCTTCTGGAGGAAAGATTTACTTTCTTCTCTAAAAGAACAGATGCCTGTGACCATCCTCCATTTCCACCACCTGCACCTTCTTTCACTTCAGCATCACCAAGTTTCTTCACATTCCTGTAACACAGAGCTGTGGCAACCACCTGTATTTCTACTCTATCAGGAACTTGGTGTGGGACACCACTTTGTCTTCACTGTGGGTAGACTGACTTTTGGCATCTTCCCACAGGTGACACTGCCATGCTTGGCAGCCCTGGGAAACTCTGGGCACCTGACATTCTTGCTGGAGATTTTTTATTCCCTTTCAGAGGATGGGTGAAATAGCATTCCCCTAAGTTGTGGATCAGCTGGCTGCCTTCTTTAGCATGAGGATTGTCTCTTCTTTCTTTCCTGCTATGTTATCCTCGGAGGGGATGACTGGCAGTCAGCTGCCAGCAGTGTTAGCCTCACCTTGGTATTAATAAGAAAGAATAAGAGATCTGTTCAGCTTAGATAAACACACAAATTGCATTGCTGTATCTCCTCTTTATGTTTAAAAAATGGTTAAAGTGTTTTTCTAGCACTGAAATAATAGGAAATCAATGGAATGGCTAATCTTTTGGTACCATTTTAGCATGAATTTCAACTACAGGAGATGAGCCATCTCTCAGAAGGTTAACACCTTGCAAGGGAAGCTTTCCTTCCTTCCTGCAACATGGCTTTTCCTCTGTGAGGCTGTGAAGATGTGTCATCAGCTGAGAATAGTAAATTATTTGGCTTTTGGAGTGGCATCACATTTTGTCTTGCAGTTCTCTAAGGTATTAAACACCTAAAGGAAGAAAAAGCCATGCTATAGCTGCACTTTTCAAATAGGGCATCTTTGGGACCTTTTCTACATGACACCTTATTTCATTTCAAGGCCTTACTTCACAGTGTAAAACACAGATTGGAGGGGAAGTGGGACCATGGACAGGAATGTTGTAAGAGGCAGCACTGTGCCAGCTATGAAGGGCAGGCACAGCATCGGGCTGCCTTCCAAATACTTTGCCGGGTATCAGCACCAGGCTGTTTCCTTTTGAAGACAGGCCTTTGAGAAGGGGCCAGTTGAGAGTATGAAATATGTCCAATTTATGTAAATCGTCACCATACATATGAGCACATGGATTAGTAATTTGTCTGATGGCAGCTTTTTTCCAATCATATCTTTTCTCTAAATTGAAGACGCAGGGTACGTAGACCAACGCTGAGAGGGATTCATGTGCAGCTTCAGGGGTGGACATCCAATGCAGACAGAGCCATATCTGAAGAGGAAGGAAGGAACCCCCACCCTAGTTCAGTTTGGACATTTATATTTCAGAAACAAATGAGCACTTGCCCCTGAAGAACAGTGCTGTAATTGAGGGTGAGAGGTTTCTATCTCTCAACTCAGATTTTTTAATCCTTCACTATTTTGAGTTAATTGCAGATTCACACATGGCTGTAATCAATCTGTGTATGATTTTCTCCCCCCCCCCCCCCCCCCCCGCTGTGGTAGCATGTTGTAAAAGAATAGTACCATATCCCGGGGATGTAGCTCAGTGGTTTCGCCGCCTGCTGCACAAGTGCAAGGACCCGAGTTTGATCCCCGGTACCAAAAAGAAAAAGAATAGTACCATATCACAATGAGAACACCGAAGTTCCTAAGACACACTCATCTTACTCAGATTCCCTGGTCTTCCTGTAGTTTCTGTGTGTGTGTTCAGTTTGGTGCAGTTTCGTTACATGTGGACTCCTGCCTCCAGCACCACAGGATCCTTGTACCACTCTTCTGTAACCTATCCCCTTCCTCCTGGTCTCAAAGCCTCTCTTAAGCCCTGGCCACCATTTCTGTAACTTGGTAATTCTGTGAACATTACACGATGAAGCCACAGAGTGTGTGAACTTCTGGGCTTACATTTTTCCACAGAATAAGTTCTTTGAGACTCATCTTGCCTAGCTCCCTCAGTATCCCAATAGCTCCGACGTTTTCATGGCTGAGTAGAATTCGCAGGTGCATTGTATCATGGTTTGTTTTCAAACATTCACCCACTAGAGGATGTCTAGGCTTTCCCCGGTTAATTGATTTTGTTCTTATGAATAAAACTTCTGTGTAACATTCGTATACAAGGATTTGAAGTCTTGCTTTCCCTTGCACTCTCTTGCTTCTCTCAACCCTGCCTTCTCCACAGTCAGAGCTCAAGGTCTGAGAACAGACCACTTCCTTGACTGTGTGTAATGTAGTAATGTGACAGAGGCTTCCCAGTTTTCTTCCAGTAATGGAGGCCAGCAACTTTATGCCCATTTCTTGGCTTGGAAAACCAAGGCAGGAAGTACATTCTGCTTCCATCCTCTTCTCCTGACCTAGTGACCACTCTGCTAACCTCAATGCCATCTTGCTCAGGAAACCATGGCCCTCTCATGTCCCTTTCTTTTTTGAATTGAAAGGCACCTACTCTGTGAAGAGAACAGAGGGGATGCGATTCTTATGTCCTTGGAGTGATCTTGAGCCTCTTTCAGACTGCTTGCATGTAGTCCACACATGTTCTGGCTTTAACAAGATTGACACTGAATACGGGGGACAGGGGAGCTCGGACAGGAAATGATAACAGTGAATTGATTGCGGTGCACTTGTAACCAACTGCTGAGGTTGTGTACTTGCCTCCACCCCCACATGACAGCAGCTGCCAGGGTCTCAGTCCTACCAGGGCTGGGAGCACTTTCCTCATTCACAGTGGATGACAGCTCAGGGATCAGGTAGGTCAGGAAGTGCCATGACCTTGATATTGGCTCCCTGGCTCATCTAATCCCTTCTCACTAAGGTCATGGTGGGAAAGTTAGGGAATTATTTTTGAAGGGCTGAACTTAGTTGAATTCCTCAGTAGACAGAGTTAGGGTTTCTCACTGCCATTCCTACTCTTCTAGCCCCATCCTATTTCTGGTTCCTTTCTTACGTAGTTCTGTGGTTACCATCTTACCGTTCTAGTGGCCTAAAGCAAATGTTCTATTGTTCAGGGCTCCATCACCTGTACCCACCATCACCATTTCACTTCACCTTCCCTTCCTTTCAATGCTCTGCCCACTCTATTTCTGTCAGTGAACACTCTGTTCTCCTGCCACAAAAGTTCTCATGGTTACCAAGCATATCTTGCCTTTAGCAGCTTTTTACAATGCCTTTCTTCTACCTGAAATGCTCTTTTTTCTGTGCTTCTTAGTAAATCTCTTTTTCACCTTCAAGGCAGAGTACTAACATCCTGTTTGCTTACTTGTCTAGTGTACTAATCTATCTGCTTTCTGTTGCTATAGCAACACAGCCAGGCCAACCCCCATGTCCTCATTACCTTGTACTGAGCTCCAGATCTTTTAGGTTCCACCTTCTCAGCCATGGCCATACTTGGGGATCAAACTTCCAGCACGCAAAACCCTGGGGGACACACCCAAACCACATCCAAACCATGGTGCCTGGGAAGAATTAGACCTGTGGTCTCCTTTTTCCTCTTTTGGCATTTAGTGTACCAATCAGTCATAGCCTCTCTTTGTAGGTTTAAATTCCCAAGCATCCTGAGCTCCTTGATAATAGGACTGCACTCTCCATAGAATGCTCTGTGTCCAGTCCATAACAGCCAGCTAATATACTTCTGCTCGGTGAGGGATGGAGAAGAAGGAGGTGGGGCTCTACTGGGGCCCCTGACCCTGGACTTGAGGAAAACGGCAGCTTTTAGTCACCATCCTCTTCTCTCAACCACAGGAAATTGTGTTCTCCATTAGTCTCTATGCTGTCCTTGGGCATCTACGTGGAGAAGAGGCTTGGTCTCACTGCACAGGGCTCCATTTAATAGACTGGTCTGTCCTCTGGCATGCCCAACACCCCTGGAATGGTTGCCACCATCACCATCAGTGTTATCAGTATTTCCATACTCAGAAGACTCTTAAGATGAGCTATTCTACTTTCCCTTCATTAGTTAGTTAATTGCGTCACTTATTTATTGATTGACTCCTTTCAGCCTCATATTTGTGCCTTGCATGTGTCTGCATTTCCCAATGCCTCACCAACACAAGGCCATATAGACAAAAATAAGAAATTTTCCCCAGGAAATCTTAAGCAGGATCGTAAGAGGAATCTTATGCCTGATGACTAACAGAGTACCAAATGAAATGGGTATGACCTGGAGGAAAAGAGGAAAAGAGATTGGACAGCCATGTGCGAAAGTACTTTTGCCTACCTTAGAGGAATTAAACCAGCCACTCCCCCACCCCCAGACAGCAGGGAGAAGCAATTTAAAAATTAAATTTTTCTTTGAAATATGTACTTACTGTACATGTGTTTGTGTAATTCCTGCATTCTTAAATTAGTTTGCTTGTCTCAGGATTTGAGTAATAATTATCTCAATTATGCCTATTAAACTCCCTCAAGTTATTAATTAAGGTCTCCATGGAAGAATCTACCTCTGTTGAACATTCTTCTTGATCTCTCTCTCTCTCTCTCTCTCTCTCTCTGAAATTCTTGGCCTCTTCATATCTGTCCTGCTCATTTGAATACTCAGACTCATGCTCAGAACATTCCCTGTCCTATGCTTATTAAGCATAATTTTTGCCTCCATTCCAAAGTTTCATTTCCTTTAATCTTTTTCTTTGCTTTCAAGAGAATATATTTTATCTCCTCCAACTAGCCTTCAGGCTTATGGGAGACAGAAGACATTCTTCTTCCTCTGTACTTTGCACCGGGTGATATGATAGATAGATAGATAGATAGATAGATAGATAGAATAGAATAGATAGATATTCATACTTAAAGAACAACTGTCTTGGTTGCTCATTGCACAGGTCCCTGTGGAAAGGTTATGATCAACCATCTCACTCCGAGTCTGCACACAGCGAACCCTGGAGTTGTCCTCTTATATGAGCAGCAACACACATGCAGAGTAGTGGTCAGCACCCCCTACCCTTCCCTGAACAACTATGAAGAGGCTGTGCCTCCAAAAAGGAGTGTCTCACAGCTGCCTATACTATCCAGGGTGTGAGTACATTTTGGGTCTGAGGCCAACGAGACCCAGGGACATTTTGAAGCCTTCACATGTTAGTATCACATTTGTAATTCTAAGGCCTCCTGACTTTAAAGTGCTAATAAATTTGTTCCTCTTCTGTCATTTGTCCTTGGAGATGAATACCACTTGCTTGATCAAAATAGATCCTAGAGTATATGTCCCAACAAAGCCACCCTACATCTGCTTTGTACCTTGGCCCCACCTCCTGCCCACCCTCATTCATAGAGTGTGGCTCACAGGGACATCTGAAAATGGCCAGATGGTCCCGCGCCAGCCTCCCTTCCTCTTTTTCTTCCTCACAAAGTAAATGAAAGTCTGCGGTAGCTGGTTTTGAATGTTTAATTCTATGCTTTGATATCAATTTTTGGAGCCATTTCGGTGAGCATGTGGAACCGATTCTATAACGAGATTCTACATTTGCTGAAGCAGCTGGAAAACTCTGTGGATATTAGTGTAGACCCTCATTGCTGAGATATTGATGGGTATTTTGGAAATGCCCCTCTCTTTGAGACAGTGAATCATGCATAGGGTGGAGTGAAAATTGGCACTGTAACTACATTTTCTTTGCTACTCCAATAATTAGATTCTGGAGTTCTCCATGGAATAGCTGGGCTCTGGTGCAATCCTTTCTGTCCAGGGGAGCAGGAGTTTGATTTGTTTATTTATTTTCTCATTCATTTCAGTGGATTTAGCTAAGCTTAATAAAGTTCAACCAACCTGTCCAAAATCATAAATTAGCATTAGTGATTCAAGATTAGTGATTTCCTTAGGGTTCTGTCAGAATTTACAGCTATCTCTACTTCCTACCTTCAGATTATAGAATCTTAAAAAGGCCTTCAAAGTCACTGAGCCTTATTTCCCATTGTTTATTAGCTCTCCATTAGGCAAGCATCCAGCCTCTGCTTGGATCACAGGCTCTCGACAGGTGCATAGATGCACATCAGGGCACCTGGAGCCCTCACAGGTGTGCACCTAGATATTAATGAGTGAGTAAACTTTACTTTTACAAAACCATCACATGTGTAGGGTTCTGCTGATGCCTATGACCTGAAACCCAGTCCTGACCTGTGGTGTGACACAACTTGCTGGCTAATAGGACAGGAGGACCTGAAACCAATATTCAAGACAAGTTGCTTGCCCAAGGAACATGCAAAGACTTTCCATGAGACCATGCAGGACTATGAGCTGCAGAGTTGGGGAGGGGGCAGTGCAGAGGGTTAGACAGCTCTGCTCAAAGTTGGCCAAGCAGGGGAGACAATTGGGAATCTCTTCTAAATGAGGCAATCTGTTTTTCAACCCCAATAGAGATTATGTGGTTATTATTGCTGACTTTCTAATGTTGTTTGGAAATTCTTACCTTGAAATAGTGGCACAAATGCAGAAAGTTAGAGGATGATTGCCTTTCTCTCTGTTCGAGCCTTGTTATCTCATGAAACTTTCTCTTTCAGGTTTGCATGGCTTCCAGGTTGCACTGACTGCATTGAAAGTGCTTCCCTATCCCAGGCTAAAACTTGACTTTCTATTAGTTCCACCCAAGGGTTTGTGTTTTGTTTTTGGAATAGTAATAAATACATGAAGCTCAGTGTTTACCCAGCCTGAGTGAACACAGAATCATATGGAGATCTATTCTAAGGTATGGACTCTGGGGCTGTTACTCATAGAAACTTGCTTTAATAGTGGCCCAGGAGAGTTATATTCTTATTAGGTTTCACAGGTATTGCTGATGCACAACCAGGTCTGAGAAATACTGCTTTCCCATAATCCTCTGGCTGGTAGCAGAACCCTTCTAGGTTAACTGAAACTTTTTTTTATATATAACACTGAGACACTACTTTTTATAGAATTAAGGACTCACCTCCTAATATATAGGTCTCATTCACTGCACATTCTCAGTTGCCTTTCACTGAGGTTCACAGAGTTCAGCCGGGAAGGAAGGCAGGATTTGGATTCTGGAGGGTATCTATTTACATTGTTCATGCCTGAGCTGCTGGATTAGTCATGCCCAATGCTGACCATCCAGAGCACTCAAGGAAAGGAAAAAAAAAGCAAAAAACAACCACCACCAAAAAACACCTCCAAATATGCCCCCAACAAGAAAAAAGCACATTACAAAGTTTCTTTTAGGGCTCATCGTCCTTTCCTGTCCTTTCCTTTCAGTTTCAAGTTTCCTAATTTAATGTGTGAACTGCACTCTTGATAGATGTTCACTGTCGCAGGTTTCTGTCCATAAGGGAAAACCTAGGTGGTCTGTTTTTATTTTTGTTCTCCATTTGTTATACTTGTAACCCTATACCAAAGCAAGTGAGGTATAAGTATCTTTAAATAACAAGAATATAAAGCAATAGAGATGACTTCTTGGGCTTTGAGAGGACCTGACCACTGTCAGCCCTAAATAGAAGGCACTGCCATGGCCGCAGTGGACTGAGCAGATTCAAGTCCTTCCTCTGGGCCACATCCTTTCTGCTCCTTGCCTCTTCCATTTGAATCGAGCTGTGGTCTGCTTCTGTCTGCCCGCATAGACCATGGCCCTCTCCAATACAGCATAGTCTCCTTTTCCATCTGCTCAGCCGGATCCTGTCTCACCAAGTAATCTGTTATAATGTTAGCAAGCTCATGATGGGGTCATTCTTCTACTTCCAGAATTCAGTCTATTCCTAAAGTTCATTCTTCCAGTGTGCAAGAAATATATGCTAATTGCAAATGAATTCAGATAGAGATTAGAACACTAAAATATAGTTAGATAAAAGATGAAAACAGATAGCCATACTTCTGTCTATATTTTCCAAAATTTTCCCCAGCATAACACAACAGAATTACCCTACACATCTAGGTGTTTAACTGTATTCCACGAGCACTTTCCATATACATAAATCGATATACTTGTTATAATATATAGACTAGTACTACTGGTTTTTACCATTTGGGTTCTGTTGTTTCCAGTCTTCCCCTATTAAAAATGGCAATGCTCACAACACTCTTTCTATCATGATAACTAAACACTGCTATCTTGTTCTAACTGCTAAGGAAACCATTCTGTCTTCTGCAGTTGGGGTGAGGGTTTGCTTCACCTCTGTCACTTCCAAGTGCAGGACATGGTGCTTTTGAGCCCCTAGAAGGCCACCCCTTCTTCAGCTCTGGAACCAGCTTCCCCGCAAAGGCCTGTCCCCTTTCTTCTGTTCTCCAAGTGGAGCGGGGCGGGGCATTGGAACTACAAGTTCTCAGCCTACTAGGGTCTGTCCTGGAGTCCCATCTCCTCCCCGTGTCAGCTTGAGAAAGCAGGCCCCTCTCTTGCCAAAGAAAGTGGAGAATGACAAGGAAGGGACGACACGAAGGACCGAGACTGACAACACAGAAAATGGTGACATAAATTAATCAAACGAGGCATCTCACAGGATTGAATTAGTTCCTGATTTATGGCTGCGGCACGGCGCCTGCCAGGCCATTTCTCCATGCTCATCCGTTGTTGCCCCTGATTTATATCAGCGTCTCAGTGCATTGGCTGACTAGAGATCCCTGCAGGATGGATGGAAGGGAGAGGGTGGTCCAGAGCCGACTGCCCGGTCCAATCTTCCTCACACCCTCAGAGTGCAGCCTCATCTGTCAACTTCATTATCTGCCTCATAAACTCCGTGTCTTCATCTTTAGGCTCCATCATGTTGCTATAGAGGCTGAGAGGGTAAAAAATAATTCTTTTCTCTTTTTTATTCTTAGAAATTCTTAAACCTCGACAGGATGGAAGCTCCATCCGGACTGACTTCACTTGTTATTACCTGCAGACAGGTGCCTCCCCCATGTTCGCTCCTAAAGTTACGGCTAATTTTTGAAATGAGAGGCACAAAGGGGTTGATTTGTAACCTGATGCAGCTTGAATGCTGCTCCTTCCTTCTTTGGGGAACCAATTTCCCACTGCAGCTTCTGTTAGAGGAGGAAGATCATGGGGCATCATAGAGCTCACCCCAGAGCTCTATCTGTGGTCATAGAAGCTCATTTATCCATTTGTTGATTCCGTCGCTTTTCTTTGAATTGCTCACTGTGTGCACTTTTCTAGGCACCTGTGCTGGGAGTCTGCCATTCCAAGGGGGAGGCACATGTTAAATATATTATCGGATAGGTGAAGATGTGATCATAGACGTAAAAGTGGTAATAATGATTATTATGCTAAGTGAGCCGAGGTTATACAGACTATTTCTAACTTTTTACAGCAAATATCAGAGTTAACATTTTTGAGAATTCATATGAAACGTTGTTTTCAATATATGAAGTATTGATTATTTTTATAAGGTATGGATTTGGTGGCAAATGGCTAATCAAGTCCTTGGTAATGTGGAAGACCAAGTTCACTAAAAATAACTTTGGTTCAGAATTATCTAAATAATGCTTGCTTATCAAGTCATGGAACTCCTTTTCAAAAATTGTGTTATATTAGAAAGTCCAATCTACATCGCATTCAAAACAGTCCACACCACTAAAATATCTTTTTTTCTTATTTGTGAATAGTAGCTACCTCATAAAGTTGTTATTAAAATGAAATGAGCTGATAAATTGAATATATTTAGAACAATACTTGACATTTTTTAGGCATTTGGTCAATTCTATTATTTATTATTTACGGCACAAATCATTTTCTGTGCTTTTGAATCACACATTGTTTATTGAACGTCACCTATTACCCCACAGAAACTTCAAAATCGGGATATAAACAACTGGACTGATTGTCATCTCACTCGAATCTGCTCTGCCCGCTGCTTGCCTGACTCCAGTGAACACCTGCCCCTGTGCACAGATGCCCAGGCAGAAGTCCGGAGAGCTCTCCACCCACCCATTCCTTTCCTGTAGTCTCTGTACTGCCCTGCTCCTTCCTCTACCACACTATGATCTGCCTCCCTCTGAGCCTTTGCCCTTGTGGTTTTCTCTGCCTGAAACATTTTGAATTCTCTTATTTCAGCTACTTATCTGCTCTGCTTTAAGTATCGAGCAGGAGTCACTACCCAGGAAGGTTTCTTAACACTCACACTTTCGTTGCAGGCCCCTTCTATGCACTCAGGGGTGTCCTGTATTGTTCTCACTATAGCATTTAGCATATTGCACTGTAAATAAATCTTTATTTTTTGGTATTGATCCAAGAACTCTAAGACTCAGTTACTCATATTCATCACACTTGTATCACCACTACCTTTCATAAATGGAGGCATAAGTGCTCAGTACTAGACTTACTGATGAGTGAATCTGTCTTCAAAGCCAATTCCAGTAGAGAGTAGTCTCAAAAATAATTTAAAGGATACTTAAAATTAAAGGAGGGGAATGTTCCAAATGCCATCAAAGCATCTGCATTTACATGTTATTTCCTTGCAGGAGATTTCTGCTATACATTCAAATAAGCAGCCTCCATGACTCACATATTACAGGAACAGACTAACATTAAATCCTCTTCCATGAATTTTCCAAAAAACGACAGGATAAGCTAGCTACATTTGTAGGAACTACCTTCTAGCCCCTGGTCTTCTCCCCCAGCTTCACACTTCTTCATCTCTTCTCTCCCCTGAGGTGGTTCTTACACTCTGAGAAAAGAGCAAAGATTCTTCCAATCTTCCACCCTTTGCTCTTTCTTTGAAATGTTTCAAGAATCTCAGTGTTAAAGAGCACTTTAAATGTCTTGGCCTCTTCTCTTGGGATCTAGATATTCAGAAGAATTTTTCACTGAAACTTGGGGGAAAGACAAGCAGTTTTAGATTTTGACTGTGGAATTCTCCCTAGACAACCCAGCATCAGACACAAGAGCAAACAGTCAGAGCCTTGGCTTCCTGTGGGATATTGATTTTCCCTCTCTGGCTATTGTGTTTTCCTCATCCTCTTGGCATCCACTGGAAAAAGGAAACATGAGATTTGAAAAACTAAAAATACTGAAAGTGACAGGTTATTCTGGCCTCATGGATTATGTGAGAATTCCAGTTGAGAGGGGGCTGATGCAGTGCAGTATCACCCTTCAGGGGTCATTGAATGGACTTTCAGACTGTGGAGCAAATTGAGGTAAATAATAGGTATTAGGAACCGCAAGATAAGAGCCTGTTGGAAAAATGGGCCAGTAAAGCATCAAGAAGGAAATCTGGAGAGATAATTGAAGACAGAGATAATGGCCCCACAAAACAAACTGGAAATACCTTCTGGAGTTGCTCTTGTACCAGTAGAAGAGGTGTCTGTGGACAGGTGGAAATGGGAGTTTGGATGACCAAGTCATAAGTGAGACAGTGAGCTTTATGGCCACCCTGCTCCTGAAACTCTCATCCCCTTTGGGCTTTGCCAGTCAATGACCTCAGCTCTCTCACTGGTGAGGGCTCCATAGTCAAGGTTGATTAACTGAGCCCCATTCCCACCATCCATACTGACTCCTGTCTTACAGAGGAGAGATTGAGGAGCTGCTGCCTGATAACCAGGAACTCTATTTTCAGGGATGTTTGCTATTTAACTGGCTTTAATCCAGTATTTGCTTTTAATCAACAAAGATTATTATTGTTCCAGATATTAGTTTCTCATTGTCTTACAGGTCTGAAGACTGACTTGGGTTCTTACTTTTGGGAACTGAATTCCTGTACTGATGAGTAGTTCTCTAATACTTTAGCTCCTTTCTAGTTTTAAAATCCCTTCTGGATTGTTAACTCTCCCTATGATTTTGGAATTTTTGCACTACTTCTTGTGGTCTAAATTCCCCAAACTCACAAATTATAAGTGGGCTAAACTTGTCCCTTGCTTGTTTTTTCATCCCTTAAATAGTTTGTGCTTAGATCAGACCAGACTCCCAACCAGTACCAGCAGAGGAAAGATTTAATGCTAGAATTCACTCATGATGGATAGATGGGTCAGGTCCTATGTCTGGACACTTAACACTGGTATTGCATGTTTTCAAACTGATCATTACTCTAGCTGCATGAAAGTTCATACACTACCTTCTAACCTATCTTTTAAACTGTGCAGTGAACACTTCTGTCTGTATTTATGCTAGGAAACTAACTCAATATGTGCCTGAAAGTGTCATTGTCTTTCAAAATCTACTTTTCCATATATATAATATGTATTATATTATACAAAGCTGCTTCAGCAGAAGCAATTTCAGTAGCCTAAATCATATTGGTAGTTGGGTTAAGATGATAAAAATGGAGCTGCAGAGAAATACATGTATGTATATATAATATTCTTAATGATATATATTCCTTTATATATTTACATATTATATTGTACATGTATGTTATATATAACTGTATATAAGAATATATTATACATTGGTATATATATATACATACTTACCACTTGATTTGGGTATCTAATAGGCTTTTTAAACTTAACGTGTTCAAGGGATGGGGATGTAGCTCATTGGTGGAGCACTTAGCTAGCATGTATGAGGTCCTGGGTTCACTACCCACCACTGCAAAAAGAAAAAAACTATAATGTTCAAAACAAACACTTGTTATTTGATCCCAACATGAAAATATCCTCCTACAGAAAGTCTTATCTCAACAAAGGACATCACCATTTGTTTGGCGATTAATTTTTATTCTTCTTTTTTGTAATACCCTTCTCATTTCCAATCCACTGTCAAGTCCTCTTGATTTGTCCCCCAAATACATTCTGAAGCCATGCATTTCTCTCCGTGGTACCATCTGAACCCAACTACCAATATGAGCTGGACCATTTAAATGGCTCAGTGTTACTGTTGCTCATTCATCATCCATTCTGCACTCTCTCATAAGAACAACACATCACTGGGGCTGGGGATTTAGCTCAGTGGTAGAACACTTTTCTCACAAGCATGAGGCCCTGAGTTTGGTCCTCAGCACCAAAAAATTTAAAAACAACAACAACCAAAACAAACCAAGAACGCATTACAAATGAAACCACATTGTGGCACTCTCCAGCTTCCAATTTAAAGCTTTCAGGTGCTTTCAGCCATACTCTCAATGGGGCCTCATTGTTTTATAGTGGCTTCCATTGACCTGTCTTGTCTCAGACCCACCTCCTCCACCCTCTTGTTCCTTGCCAGCCCCAGTCATCATGACCTTTCATCTCTCACCCAGTCATGTTACTTGTGCTTCCATTAAGGAAGCTGTCCACTTGCTCTCCATGTTATATGGAGCAGCCAGTTACAGCTTGGAAACCTGCTGTCCTTCAAGACTGAATGGAAAGCACTAACATCCTAATTAGCCATGCTGACCAGTCTAAGTCAGTACCCAACCTTAGGGACCACCTTTCTCATCAACATACCTTGCTTTCCTTATAAAATATATTGCTGTAGAGTGATTGTGTTTGATTATTTATTTGTGAATTATGTAACTCTTTCAACCTTTCTGAATACTGTGTCCCAAATACCTACCCATAGCAGGTACTTAATAAATATTTGTTAAACTAATTAATATATTAATAAACCAGTTCCTACAGTCTTCACCTGTTCAGCTACTGCTATTTCATTTTCTCTTATAAGCAATTAGGTTAGCTGTGCTTATTATTCTTAGTTTAGCTGTGGTTAGAATTCTCAGACAATGATTACAAGTCCTAATGGTTTATGTTTGCCATGTATCCCTTATTACGGACGCAGATATTTCTCAATAATAAATGAAGACCCAACAAAGAGATGTAATCTCATTGTCTAAGGTTACTCATCTGCCCAGGGAAAGGACCTGAATTTTACTATAGGGAATTTGAATTTTAATGTCTCTTCATCAACCACTTCCTTGGTTGCAAAAAGCTGGCTAATTGTTCTAAGCTCTACAGCCTCTTGTTCCATGTAAATTTAGAGTCTTGAGGACACAGGATGCTCCTGTCTGTTAAAGGTCTTGAGCTTTATAAGAACCTGGCTTCCATCCCTTCTAGGGCAGTGGCCTAAAATATGGAATATAAGTTTGTGACAGTTAAGGTGGATTGTCAACTTGTAAGGCTTGGGAGTCACCCAGGGATTGGTAAAGCCTTGGGTCTTGGTGGTCGTGGAGGTGTACCCTTGGGATGTATATCTGGTCATGACCCCTTCCAGTGAATGCTCTTCCCCTGTTCTGCTTTTTAGCCACCATAAACTAAGCAGCTCTGTTCCACTGTGCATCTTTGCTATCCTATTTCTGCCTACAGCCAGCTTACTCTGGACTGAATCCCCTGAAACCATGAGCAAAAATAGACCTCTTCTCTTTTACATTGTGGGTGTTGGGTATTGTGTCCCAGTGATAGAAAGCTGGCTAACAGACATTTAAATTTGAATTTCAGGTAACAACAAATCACATTTAAGTATAACTATCCCCCATGTATTCATTCAAGTTTAATTGGTTGTCCAATGTTTTATTCCCTAAATCTGGGGTCACTAACTCTCATTCACTGCTGTATCCATGTTACTTTTCTGAACCATAATCCATCTAGCTTGCTATCCTTTATCCTGTATAAATATGTGTGTGTGTGTTTACAATCATTTGATCTTAGGAATTAGGTGATAGGGTTCATATTGTGTACTCATTGCCACATTTTACTAGAACTCTATGCCCTACTTAATTTTCAAAAAGTGTTTCTCAACCTTTTGAAACTTTCCCTCTCTTTTATGAACTGAAAATCTCATGCAATGTTTCTTGATATTTTTTCTTATCCCACTAGCAAAAATGACATTGTTTAGTTTTAATTTTGGTATCAATATTAGTTTTTAAATGGTTTTTTGCTTTCCAAGTATAAAATGATGTTATGATATTTTTCTTCAATTTAAATATCTCACCATTCTAACATAGGCCCAAAGAAAATTAGTCTCAAAGGTTTTCTTTAATATGAAACTTAACTGTGCCTTCTCCAAGAAAACTTCCCTACTCCTTCAGGCAAGATTCATTGCTACCTCCCTGAGCCATGTGGCACCTATAATCTACCTGTCATACCCTGTTAAGATGATGTGCCTATGTATTTGTGGACCAATTAAACACAAATGATCATGGGAGATTTTTTTTTTTTTTTTGGTACCGGGAATCAAACTTGGGACATTGTGCTTGCACAGCAGGTGCCAGCTCCACTGAGCTAAATCCCTGGCCTATGGGAGAATATTTTAAAATTATGTATCCTCAGAGATTTCCAAACCCAATAGATGTGTCTGTTTCATGATCTAACTAATGATTACAGAAATAAAGTGTGATGTTACAGTAGCAAAATTTGTATCCAGAGCAAAAAACAACTGGCTCTCCAAAGTGAGAAACTGAGAGAGTTAATGTCAAATAGTTACATACTTTTGTTTCTTTCATCTGCGCTTGTCATGTATTTTTGTTTGATTTTAAAAATTCAGATTAGGATTATTTACCTCACATTTATCATCTAGTTTTATGAGAGAATTTGACAAAATGGTTAAGAAACTAGCCTCTGGCTATATCCTGGTTAGGTACAAGAAAGATGAAAAAGTGAAACTATTCTATCCCTGGTACCCGCCCCCCAAAAAGTGAAACTAATATCCTAAAGAAAGAATTGGTTTTTGCAATTTCCTTCAGAGAAGGAGATAAAGAAATGGAAATAAAAATATTCTGTTATTAGCCTCTCCATGTTCATTTGAAATACATAGGCAAAGTATTTCAATACAGCGTCCTTGTAGCTGTGGGACTCTGGTAAGGTTGCTTGGTCTCTCTGTGCCGCATTTCTTAATGTGTGAAGATGCAATAGCAAAAGTTACTTTCTCATGGGGTTATGGTAACGAGCAACTGGATTGATGTGTATAAACAGATGCATTGATTCCTAGAGCACCATAATGAACACGGTGTAAAAGTATACATCATTAGGCATGTCAGATGCGAATGGCCCAACTCCTGTTTCATCATCAGCCTTTGTCTTTTTTTTTTTTCTGGGACCAGGGATTGATCTCAGGACTTTGCACTTCCCAGGCAGGCATGGTGCCATCTTTGCTTTTGGAGAATCTGTTGGTTTCTGAAGGTTTTTTGGAAAGATGTGGCCCATTGACTCTTAGGTGAAGTGGCATGAACCAAGGCTCACTATCAAACTATCAGTTCCCAATTTCCCATTAATTTCCCAAGTTGTACCATACTTTAGATTTCCTTATTTGATTGCTTAAGGTCCTCTGTCAGATCCACCCCTTCTTTGTTCTTCTTTGTTCTTTCAGGCTCCTTTAAAGTTCTCAGGATGCCAGTTGGGGTCACTCCTCAGTGATCACTGCTTCTCCCCCAAAGACCATTTCCCTGAACATTGTGCCAAATGAGAATCCCAGTGCCCGGTTCTTTTTGGACTGCAGAATCAGATGACATAGAATCACACTTTCCTTTCTGCCCAGTAATTGTTTCCATCCCTTTGCTTCCATTTCCCTGCACCTGAGCTTTTGGAGCCTAACAGCTCTTTCTCCAACAGTAAAACCTCACATCCTGGGAGGGGAGAATATGCTGAACAGCTCCTGACACCCTGGATGTGCTGTACCCTTTCTGGATACATTTCATCTGGAGAACACTGAGGACAAAAAGTGGGACACAGAAGGGGCATCTCCAATCCTTCTCTCTGGGTCCGGCAGTCTCACTCCCCTCTTTCTTGCATGGCAGTTCATTGCCACACTTGCTGGTTTTCTTATATTCTGTTATAAAAAATTCTTATATTCTGTTATATAAAAACACAGAAAGAAAATAAACCTAATGTCCCAAGGGACAAATTATTTTCTGCAGTTTCCTTGGATGAATGGGTGAATGAAAGGGTAAAGGAATAAGGAAAAAGATGGGTCAAAAACATGAAAATTTCTAGCAGAACAACTGAAATGGTGGTGCAAATACTATAATACAGGAAACTAGAAAAGAAGTCAGAGAAGGGGAGGTAAATGACAGGTAAGTTGCACTGGAGTGTACTTACAAAGAGGCTTGTGCTGAAGCCCATGTTTGAAGTCCCCCGGCATGTAGGTGAAAAGCTGAGAATCCACAATAGATGCAGTTGCACTGAGGTTATGCAGAAGGAGTAGCCAGAGGTCCAGAGGTGAAATCAGGAGAAAACTAACTTCTAGCTGGGTAAAAAATAACAAGCATTAGCATATTTAAAGCCTGGAAATTAAGACAGAGGTAGAAACTTGCTCCAAAAAGCTCTGCGAGCTCTTGAGAGCCTGTAGTAGGGGTCTTTGCCAAGACTGACCATAGTCAGACCTTTTGGCCCAAATTCAAAGGCAACCAGCTTTTAGATCTGCTCGGAATTCAACTGAGTTAGGAAGAAAATAGGATTGTGTTTACCAGTAATTCCTAAATTGCATCTAGTGGTTTTGTATACATTATTTATTTTGCATTCCTCAGCAACTCTGCAATGCAAGTAGTATTATCCCATTATTGGAGAAAAGGGAAACAAACAGCCCACAGGATAAGGGTGCACAAACGTGATGTTGTGGGCCCTGGTGCCACAGCAGGGTTACTGCCCTGGCCACCAAGCCCCACTTCCTCTCATCTTTGCAGAGGACCACCTGGGTCCCGCTTCTCTGTGTTAGCACCTCTTCTAAATCACTGCATGGCTGTTTAGCCTAACTCTTCTTACCCCTGCTTCTCTGCACTGATATGCTACTGTTCTGATGAGAACCCTAGACCGATAATGAGAGGACAGAGACAACAAAACACTGGGGAGAAAAATGCAAGCCTGTTTGCCATTAATCACACACTTTTATTCTAGATAACATGCAAACGATGCAAAAGCAATGATCCAAAACAATGCCAATACTCACTGAACTGAATTGCTAAGAGGTTTTAATGCGCCCCCAAAGAGGACAGGTCTGGTAATTGCAAACGAGTTTAATCCGTTGCACATCTGAATTATCCTGGGCTTTGTACCCAATTGGCTTGCTTCTGAGTTTGTCAGGTCAGTCTCCGGCTCTGTATGCTCTCCCTTGGTAAGGCAGGTCTGATAAGGGACTGTGGTGCAGCCCAGAGTCAGTCTGGGCACCAAGATGACGCATTGCACATCTGACTGATGTACACAGCTTCCTTATAGCTCTTCTCAGCAAACCTCCTGCTACCGGATTTCTACACCTAGCAGAAATGATGGCTGTCTCCCATGCATTCCCTCCACATGCATTGTAACACTCAAACTTACTCACACATGAAGCTCTGTTAAGTGTACAAACTCTGGACTTAAATTCCTGGGTTTGAATCTCAGCTCCGCCATCATTAGTTGTGACTTAATGACATTAGTTGTGACATTTTATCTGTATCCTAACTCCATCATCCATCAGGTGGGGGTGATATTGCAACTTATAGGGTTACTGTGTGGAATAAATGCAGTGGTAAAGGGAAACACATCCCTCTCTTCCTAAGAATTGCTATGTATTAGTTACTATCATAGATTTAATGAAAAGTTCATCTACTGAACTCCAAAGATCATGTAGGCATGGTCATTTCTTCATAGTTTTTATACTTTTCCCCCAAAGTACTCTCTTTCCTAGAGGATGTGCTTAGTTACTGCTGGTTGAAAGAAGAGCAGGGCTTTCATCCCACAGTGACTAATGCAGAGTCTGACAATTAATGAATCAAGTGCAAGAGTGAGTGAATACAAAGCTCGAAACAGGGTGGGCTTCACTCAGTCTTTCAGATGAAAGGCGATTCCGCTGCATCCTCTGTTTCCTTTTATCTAGAGAGTCTACTGTTGAGGCTCCCAGGGTCAGGAAACGCTGGTGTAGGACTTAGGCTCTGGAGATCTGTGTGGTCTGCAGTTGTCGCAGAAGCATCCCAGAAACAATGTGTGCTGTGGCCAAGAGTAGAGTCAGAGAGCGGAGGGGCACAGCCACCACCAACACACAGCTCCTTCAACTTTTGCTTGGTTCCGTGTGGTAAGACCAATAGAAAACATAAGAAAGAAGAACTGAGGGCACGGGCTGCACCCTTGGGAGAAGACAGTCATATTAATTGGATTGGAACTTGAAGAAAGTTACGCCAACCAACACTTTAACCTTGAAAAACAGAAATCACTTTAAATCTTGGGAAGTATCAAGGCCCTAGGCTCAAAGACACAGGGGAAGGAGGCTTTGCAAAGCCCCGCTGAGCCAGAGAGCCAGCAGGCCAAGGAGCAGGTTAGTCTGTGGGGAGACCCAGCTTCCGCCCAGGAAGGGCTTTCATCCTAGCTGGGGCCTCCCAGGCCCAGCACTCCTGGGTCCTTGTGGTCTGAGCAAGCATGGCACATCCAGTCAGTTCTGCCCAGCCTCAGAGCCACAGCACAGGCACAGGGTTCTCTCACTCACCCTGGAGCAGTGGGGGCATCAGATGGGCTCCCCAGAGATGGGCTGCACTGTGGCCTGCTGACTCTGTATGAGTTTTGGCTGTGCCCGAACCACAAACATGCTTCACTCTGAGTACATTCCTCCTTAATTTTTGAAAGTGTATGTATTTCAAGGGAAATTAAATCCACAGGTTTCTAGTTCATTTACCCTTAAATCATTAAAATGCTGTTTAAGAACATTAGACATCCATGGAGCTTTTTCAGCCATTCTGATAAGCTCTGAAAGACTGTTCTCCTTTCAGCGATGGGTTTGTAGGCAGCAAATGGACTCCAAGTTGCAGAGGAGGCTGGTTTCCTTGGAACTCTCAGTTGATATTTTCTGTGACGCAAAAGACCCTTAACTTGATAAAATACTTAGTTCCCTCAATGCAGGGAGGGTGGAAAGTTAATTCTCCTGCTTCTGTTGACTTTAGGTATAGCACAGGGCTTTTTGTTTACCCCTGGGATTTTAGCCAACATTTATAGTACACTGACTGCACACCAGACCCCGTGCTCCATGCCTTAATGTCTCTCACACCTCTGGCACTGTGTGGAAGGAACAGTCTCCTGTGTTCACTTTCCATCACTCTAATAATACTTAGGTAGCCAAATTAAAAAAGAGAGAAGGGTGATTTGGACTTACAGTTTGATCTGTGATCAACCAGCCCTGTTGCTTTTGGACCTGTGGTGAGGCAGCAGAGTACAGCAGGTTCGCCTAGAAGACAAAATCACTGGCCTCATGGCCAGGAAGCGAAACAGCAAGAGGTAGCTGGGATCCAACTGCCCCCTTGAGCACAAGCCTCTAGTGACCCAAACACCTTCTGCCAGTTAAAGTTTACAGTCCCTCCAAATAGCACCCACCTTGAGGACCAAGCCTTTAACACAGGGGCTTCGGGAGATCCAAACTACAAGATCCAAACCACAGCATTCCTGTTGATCCACTTGGGCCTAGAGGAGTGTATCCTCTTGCCTGTGGTCTCAAGGGTGGCACTGGTGTCTACTTTTCTGATTCTCAAGCTCTTTCCGCTCCCTCTGGCCTTTTACATTCTTACACTCAGGGGACCAGGTGGCTTTTCAAAATGCTGAGTGTGCTAAGAACTTTACCAAATAATCTATGCAATATTCATGCATTGTATGAGAGGTATGTTAAAGGCCTAGATTCCAAGTGCTATGTTAAAACTTACTAACCTGCAATATGGTCTTCGTGGTTTCCATTTCCTAAGCAAAGGGTGTAGGGGAACAAGGCTCAGAGGACTTCTTGCCCAAAGGCACTCATCTCCCTGTACTCCCTGACTCTCTACGGTGAGTGGATTTCAGGGTAGGGGTCACCTGGTGACAATGCACTGTGGAAGCTGTGATTTGGAAACTTGTCTTTACTAACAAGTTTGCATAAAGCCTCTTAATAACAGGGCAGGTTAGCCCATGCAGTTGGGTACACCAAAGCTTGCCCTTCACGAAATTGCTAGGTTTTAAGTGGAAAGGTTATGGCTAACACATCGACCTCTTATTTATAGAAGGGGAGAGCTAACCTGATTTGATTCATTGACAGAAGAGAATTTATCCAGATCACACAGAGACACTAAGTAGAAAGCCATACCATAGATTCTTAATGAAAATCTGGCTGGGGTTGCTGTGATAGCAAAAGCAGGTGCTTACTCATTTGAGCTACAGCTGTTATGTCTCCATCTAATGTAATTATAGCAGTTAACAGACAGGGACACCTCTCTGTACTGCTGAGGATAAAACTTCACTGGAGGATTCTGAAATGAAATCTTTTTTTCCACATCTATGGGGGAGTTTGGAGAAAAAGGAGCCACTAGAGGGTGCTGTTCAAACAGCTTGAAAGGTGGAGAGGAGGTAACCTCCACCAGAGTGAAATCTACAGGAAGAAATGCATGGAAGAGGTACTGCAATGGCCTGAAATCTTCAAACAAATGATTTCCAGAATCAATCCTGCCTGGTAAACGCCCATGATTATGCACCTTTAGCTCCGATAGGCCTGAGGAAGAAACATTTTCACTATTGAGCACTATATCATGTTCCCTTGGCATATGCTCTGGGATCGATAACTTTCTAGTTTATTACATTTTCTACCTACCCAGCTTTTATCCTATGATTGTCACAGCATACACTTCATCTTGGCCATAACTCAATGGTCTCAGAATATTTTATAAGCCACTCATCCAAGAACCCGTGCTGAATATCCTCTAGCATTTGTTTGTAAGACCATGTCCAAAAATTAAAGAAAGTGTAGCCTCAGCTTCCCGGCCACCCTTCCACCACTCCCAGTGCAGAGGAAGGGGCTTTCAGGCTGCCGTACCACCACTGCCCAAAGGTAGGGGCCTCTGGGCTGCAGTTCCACCACTACCAGTGCAGAGCAAGCGACCTCCCAGCCACCATTCTACCACTCCCAGCCCAGAGGAAGAGGCTTCTGGGCTGCCATTCCACCACTCCCAGGGAGAAGAAGGGGCCTTGCAGCCACCATTACACCACTCCAGCCCAGAGGAAGGGGCTGCTGGTCCACTGTACCACCAACCCCAGTGCACAGGAGGTAAGCTGCACAGGTGCCAACAGCACCATCACCACCACACCCCCTGTCGAAATGAGAAGACATGTAAATAAGTGTCAAAACCAGCCTTCCAGATCAGTTGCAGCAACCTCAAAGGGAAATGAGATGGAACACTCTAATACTCAACTACCTGGACTCCCTGATCTGGCAACAAAAGAGGATCTGGAAAAAATGAAATCAGAAATAATTTCTCAGATAACAGCAGAGATTGTGCTCATAGTACAAGACATGACTGATAAATCTAGTGAGGA